>BDMB01000010.1:6394238-6615739 GCA_016859785.1 Macrotyloma uniflorum
TGGGTTCGACTCCCACTGTGGTCGTCGCATAAAGTTTTGATGTATGAATTACAGTTTTTAATCAGATTGGGGCTTAAGATTTTTCCTCTAAATGAACTTGCAAATATAAAAACTTTATTCATTTCACAGGAAACGACGTCGTGCGAGCGTACAAAGGAGTTAGGGTTTTAGCATTTTACGGCGGTTGTGGTGAAAGGAGAGAGAGATTTGATTTGGGTTCGGAAAGAATCGAACAGGAATGAGTAGTTCGGCGAAGAGGAGTGTCGGGAGCAGCAGAGAGGAAGATCAGCTGATAGTGACTCCATTAGGCGCTGGAAATGAAGTGGGTCGTTCATGCGTTTACATGTCCTACAAAGGCAAAACCGTTTTGTTCGATTGCGGAATCCACCCTGCTTATTCAGGCATGGCTGCATTGCCCTATTTCGACGAGATCGATCCTTCCACCGTCGACGTTCTCCTCATCACTCACTTTCACTTGGACCATGCCGCTTCCTTGCCCTACTTTCTCGAGAAAACTACCTTCAGAGGCCGCGTTTTCATGACCTACGCTACCAAAGCCATTTACAAGCTCCTCTTGTCTGATTTTGTCAAAGTCAGTAAGGTCTCCGTCGAAGATATGCTTTATGACGAACAGGACATCAACCGCTCCATGGATAAAATTGAGGTACTTTCCTCTATACACACTCTCTTTTCTCATTTAGGGTTTTTTCAATTAGGGTTTTTCTAGCCTTTTGTCAAATGCACCTTCTAATTTGTATTGGGGGTTTTACTGTAACTACTTGTCCACTGAACTTACTTTGCAGTAGCAGAGGTTGGTTTGTTAAACTTCCGACCTCTCCTTTTTTTCTGCTGCTGTACCCTCGTTATTTGTTTGTTAAATCAATTATTGAAATATACTGATAGTAGTAGGCAGAAGAAATCAATAGTAATATTACACATTTACCGAATGTGAAATCTCTTACCACTTGCCAGTATAATTGTGTGTTGGATGCTGGTCAAAATAAATAAATAACTATGTGTTGGAGGAATCTAGAGGCTGAAGTCAATGTTCAATAATGTGGCATCTGGGTGAGGGTACTTTACATTCCACCTTTGTTTTAATTTTCAACCTGCGTTAGATTCTGCTTCTTATTTGAATAAACTTTTCCATAGATACTAATAGGAGGAAAAGAATAAAAAGGTAAGATAAATTCAGTTTTTTGTATAAGCTAAGCAAAATCAGCTTATGCACTTCACGTTCGAGAGAAGTTAAATGGGAGAGCTTCTATGAAAGTTGAGTGCATTTGTTGGTTTTAGCTTACAGGATAAACTCAATTTATTTATCCAGTCTTATAGTTTATCTTTTACGAGTTTTGACCATCTAAATTTTAATGTCTGCTTACAGAAATTAGTGACTGCAGGTAATAGATTTCCATCAAACAGTAGAAGTGAATGGTATTCGATTCTGGTGTTATACTGCAGGCCATGTCCTTGGTGCTGCTATGTTCATGGTTGACATAGCTGGTGTTAGAGTACTATATACCGGAGACTATTCACGTGAGGAAGATAGGCATCTCCGAGCTGCTGAGACCCCACAGTTCTCCCCGGATGTTTGCATTATAGAATCCACCTATGGAGTACAGCACCATCAGCCTCGGCACACACGGGAGAAGCGCTTCACTGATGTTATTCACTCAACCATTTCTCAAGGGGGTCGTGTGTTGATTCCAGTATTTGCCCTTGGTCGAGCACAGGAGCTCCTCCTGATCCTTGATGAATATTGGGAAAATCATCCAGAACTCCAGAATATACCCATCTATTATGCATCTCCACTTGCAAAAAAATGTTTGACTGTGTATGAAACATACACCCTTTCAATGAATGACCGGATCAAGAATGCAAAGTCAAATCCCTTTGCCTTCAAGCACGTATCAGCTTTAAGTAGCATTGAAGTTTTCAAAGATGTAGGACCATCTGTTGTGATGGCCAGTCCAGGTGGACTTCAGAGTGGGTTGTCACGGCAATTATTTGATATGTGGTGCTCTGATAAGAAAAATGCTTGTGTTTTACCAGGGTATGTTGTGGAAGGGACATTGGCAAAGACCATCACCAATGAACCCAAGGAAGTTACTCTCATGAATGGACTCACTGCACCACTTAACATGCAGGTGCACTACATTTCCTTTTCTGCTCATGCCGACTCTGCTCAAACAAGTGCATTTTTAGAAGAGCTCAATCCTCCTAACATAATTCTTGTTCATGGGGAAGCTAATGAGATGGGCAGGCTCAAACAGAAGCTCATGAGTCAATTTGCTGATCGCAACACTAAAATTCTTACTCCAAAAAATTGTCAATCTGTTGAGATGTATTTCAATTCCCAGAAAATGGCAAAAACCATAGGGAAGCTAGCTGAAAAAACACCAGAAATTGGTGAAACTGTCAGTGGTTTGCTGGTAAAAAAAGGCTTCACATACCAGATAATGGCACCTGATGATCTCCATGTCTTTTCACAACTATCAACTGCCAACATCACTCAGAGAATTACCATTCCTTATACTTGTGCCTTTAACGTCATTCGGCATAGATTAAAACAGATATATGAGAGTGTTGAGCAGTCAGTGGATGAAGAATCTGGAGTTCCAACACTGCAAGTCCATGACTGCGTTACTGTTAAGCATGAATCTGAAAAACATGTCTCCTTGCATTGGACAGCAGACCCCATTAGTGACATGGTATCAGATTCAATTGTCGCTCTGATTTTAAATATCAGCCGTGATGTTCCAAAAATAATGGATGAATCCGATGCCATTAAAATTGAGGAAGAGAATGAGAAGAAGGCAGAGAAGGTTATGCATGCCCTCCTCGTTTCACTCTTTGGAGATGTGAAGATAGGTGAAAATGGTAAATTGATAATTAACATTGATGGGAATGTAGCAGAGCTCAACAAAGAAAGTGGGGAAGTTGAGAGTGAAAATGAAGGTCTCAAGGAAAGAGTAAAGACAGCATTCCGCCGTATTCAAAGTTCTGTGAAGCCAATTCCTCTTTCTGGACCGTAGTTTATTCCTGTTCTGACTGTCTTGGGAAGGTGAAATCCCACCGTTAAGGAACACTAGCTCACATGAGACAATTATTATAACATGTAGTTACTCTGCCTTTAATATGACGAGCTTGAACACAACAGTCTTTGCGCCATTTTGTTATTCATAAAATGTTTTATTACTATCTTTACATTCTCTGCCTCTGCCATTTTCTCCCTCATATCGTTGGTACGTATCGACCAACACCATGGTGCGAATCTTTAAATATTTAATAACCCTTGAGTAGGCTGCCACCTGCGTTTGGCGGTTGCTACGATCCCCTTGTTATTAAAGCATAATGGTTTTTAATTCAGACATGATTAAATTTTGCTTACTATGGATCTTGTGCTGGGAAATACAGTTTTGGAAGATTTGGTTTGGTAGTAGTGTTTATATCTCTCAGATTATTAAGGTTCAAGGATCCTCCATGAGTAATCACCATGCATTTCGGAGTCATCAGGGAAAATAATGTAAATGATTTAGTAAGCATATTTAAGGAATTTAGCATGCTTTGGTAATGTTTTCCAACTTTGAGGAAAGGAAATCTGTTAACAAGAGTCTTTGAATTGATTTTTTTATTATATTTTAATCTAATAATGTTCGAGATATATGGGATCAAAGCCCGTGACATTTGAATCTATCGCGATTTGTTTGCACCATTAGATATTAACATGAAGGAGACTAACTAACCAATTTGTTTTCCCCTGACGAAATAATGATGTAAAAGAGAATATTAACCACTGTCTCAAGATATGTTCATCATGATTTTGAAAATATATATATATATATATATATATTTATTGATTTCTTAACTGATATTTAAAGATACTCATTAGTTGGATTCTTTAGAATCATTTGTAAGATTTTTTTAGAATAGTAGTATAAATGTCATCAAACATTTGTCAGAAGTTTGTCATGCCTTTATTCTTTTGAACAGAAATCGCGATGGTATTGATGAATGTTACCGAGTTACGTCCATAATCATCATCTTAGACGTGCCTAGGGTGTTACTTCATCTTTTATAAACAGAATTTAGACATAATTATATATATATATATATATATATATATATATATTTTCTTAAATTTATGAAGAAAATGAAGTGTTTTTTTTATATATAATTTTAATAATAACAATTTTTTGCTGAAAAAAGGAATTTAATAAGCCATCTGATTGACAGCTGAATAATAATAATAATAAGAAAACTAATTTTCTCTTAGGTTTCCTTTGATTTCTATAAAACAATTTTAAATTTATTAAACAATCTGAATTACATCTAAAACACATCCTCTTTTTATCAGAACACAATAGTTAAGAACTGCAAAAGCTAATAACTAGATCGAATCCAGAGCATTGATAGATAGAATATGGTTATAGTACTAATGAAGTATTCGGTTGGATAAAAAACAAGTAAATGTATTAATTCCAAGTTCAAAGTACGATATCAAAAGCGATCAGATCAATAATAAGATAACAAAACTTAAAATGTAGGGCTCATAAACTAGTATATGGATGGATAATTGAAGGAATTTGAAACTAGCCAATACTCTTGAAAAAATTTAGTAAAATCTAAAATGTCACTTGACATTAGACTGCACTTTTCTTGTTCCTGAAATTCTCCTTCATCATTGCAAATTTTTTCTTACACTGATTCACAGTCTTCCCAGGTACAGCTGCTGCAACTCGCTCCCATCTCTGGCTTGTTTCCTTTGGAAAGGCTTTTAAAGCTTGAACCAGTGCTCGTTCCTGCACTGCAGACCACACATCCTGCTCTGAACTGGAAGAAACTCCATTAGCAGATGCAGAGTTGTGATTATCCGCAGGTTTGCTATGAGTGTCTTCTGTATTTGTTGAGGAGGCAGGAGTTGATACCCCTTCCAATTCTTCTCTGGTTGTCAGTGGAGACTCAATTGATTGTGCCCCAGGTTTCCTTTTCTCAAGAAATGTGTCAAAAGCTTTTGATGAATCAGGTTTCTGGAGGAGTACAGTTTTTGTTGCCTTCATTATTTCTTCAACAGATCTTCCAGTACCAATGTATTCTGAAATAACCTCCCATCTCCGTGAAGTTCCTTTGGGATATTTCTGCATTCCTTTCTTCAGTAGATCAATCTCTTCTTTATTCCAAGATTTCTCCTTCTTCTCAACATTGCTTCGCGAAGCACTGCCATTGGCCTTGATGGAACCATTGCCATTTTGTTGACTGGTTTTCTCATCAGCCACCTCTTTCTTGGAACTCAGCGCATCTCTCAAAACATTTGCTTGCTCTAATAACACTTGTCTGCCTTCCATGTTCTCACAGAGACGCCTCATCTGCTCAATATCAAGTGACATGCAAAGCCTTTCTACATCATCATCAGAAATATCAAGTAAATGTTGCGATAGAATAGGTCCTGAAAGAGTCCGAAGACGAGCTCGCTCCTTCCGCAAGAGCTTCTTCTCTTTCTCTTTCACCTTCTTCTGTTGTAAAGCAGCTTCTGCAGCTTGTCTCTCTTCCTCCTCTTTCCGTTGCTTCTCCTGCTCTGCAATTCTAGCTGCCTCTTCTTCCTGCAATTTCTTTGCCAGGAACTTTGCCTCCTTTTTCCTTTGTTTCTTGGCCTTTTCTTCTTCCTTTCTTCTCAGTATTCTGGGGTCCCTCTTATACGCATTATCAACAAGAGTGCGAATCCGTGCATAGTCTTCCTTCCTAGCTTTTTCTGTCAATTTCGCATTCTGCCTTTCCATCCACCTCCTGTGGTCTCGAGATTCAGCTTGCTCAAGGTCAAACTCATCAGCATGAGGAAACTCCCTCCAACTTTTAAAGGAGTACCAAAAATTGTAGAAATGATCAACTTCTTCCAGTGGACTATTATCATCACCTAGAGTTGGAATTGGTTGATTGACCGACCACCGCCCATTCCTCATAAAAGCAGGACCAAACACCTTAAAGAAATCCTGTGGAGCACAATCAGTGGGAATCTCGTCATCGAACTCATCCGTGGAATCATAAATCCTTCTCTTCACAGGATCAATTAACACTTCATATGCTTCCTGGATTGCCTTGAAGTGACTTTCTATTTCATCCTTTTTTGCTTGTTTTGCAGCCTCAGTCTCCTCAGCAAGAAGAAGAGCAGCCTGTTTGTCAGGATGAAACCTCAAGGCAGTTTCTCGATAGCTTTTCCGGATTTGATCCTCTGTAGCCAGATACCTTAGATGACCCAGACCCAATAATGCATAGTGATCTTGTAGCTTGTCTCCAGTACCAGATTTCTTTTTGCTCTTGCTGCTATAAGAATCAGATGGGAGGTACGTTTGTTCCTTATCATCAACCACCTTTTTATCATCAGGCTCATCATTATCTTCCTGAACACCAAGAAGTTTAAGTGCAGCAGAATGGAAAGCATGACCCGCAGGTTCATATTTCAAAGCCTTGGTAGGAAGACAGTTTGAAGAGGCAAAAATAGGCTGTCCATCTACAATCTCTTGTGAGTAAGTAATAAGACGGAATTTTGTATGTACAGCCATAATGTTGGCCTTCAGAACAGAGAAATATGTCTCCCTTTAAATTTAACTCTGTAACAGCTTAAACCTGCATTTAAATAAAACTTCAGTTAGACAATTCCCAGTCACCTTGACTACAATAAAACAAACATCCAAATCGTTAATTTAAAGTAATATATTTTCTTAGAGAGAAAGGGAATTCCAATCATGAGGACAAGAAGAGATTCTCCCACACAATAATCTATAAACAAAGAAGTGAAGGGAGAAAAAAGACCAATAAAGCAACAAGGATGCTCAATCTCAATGTCTATTAGATAGAGTAACTTTCTTGATGTAGCAATGAACAGATTAATACAACACCTAAGAAGAGCACACTGCCAAAAACTGTTAGGCAATTTACCAATGAATTAACAGTTTCACAGTAGATCAAAACAACTATTGCTCCTCCATGCAACGTTATCTATGGCAGATGGCGGAAGGCCAAGATGCAGCCATATAAACATGCCATTGCAGCCCCTTCACAAATTGTCTATGCTATTTGGTAAAATATCTACCATGGTGCTACCAGTTAACAACATTGCTTCCATTAAGACCTCAAAATATTTTATAATGGAAAAATACTCATCTTACTATGCAAAAAGAACAAAATCATGACATACTGTCCGAGTCTGAGATAGGTTTTCGTGAGGGGGGAGAGAAAAGTGAGGCATACAACAATGAACAGAAAAGAAGTAGCTTATGGGCAACTTCGCAATGTACAAAGATGAAAAAATATTTTCCCAAAAAAGGTTTATGAACAGAAAGAGGCATATTCCCCGAAAAAAATATTCTCCCAAAGCATAGGAAAACATCACTGCAATCCTAACCAAATTAATTAAACTCTCGAACCAAAGGCAAAAACAGTTTAGACACTGCTTAATATACTCACGAATACATATCACTGCTATTTTTTACACATCCCCTCCCCAACTTCATGAAAACAATAAAATTAAAATCATCCCATTCAATGAAAAGAAAAAGTAAAGAAGAGGCAATAACACATCCAATTCATCTATAGTTAAGTGAAAATCTCCCTAAAACTACCATTCCGTTAACAACAAATTCATATTGTAACAGTGGCCTTGCAGAAGTGCCATGAAGATGAAAGTTCAAAAATTTAGAAAAAGTAAGGACAGAAATCATTCAAAGGGTATAATAAATATATTTCATTGAAGATTGTAAATAACTAAGCGCACGTTTGGTTCCCCATCTGGGATCGACATTTAGGGTAAAATCATGTTGAAGACAATGCAAAAGCAAAGTGTTCCCAAATACACAATAAAAAGATGTGGATTTCATTTGCGTAGAATCCAACACCAAAATTAACGAAGAAAAACATGAGAGAACAATTACAAAATAAAAAACGAAACAAGGGTGAAAAGTACACAAATTCAATCACATCACAGTGAAAATCATGAAAAAAAAAAAAACTCAGTTAAACAAACGAAAAGGTCGCTCAAGCTAAAACCCAGAAGAAGGTTTTCAGATATATAAAGAGAAAGGTTGCATTTTTAAACGCAAACCAATAAAAGTGTGGTCTTGCAGGCCAAGAAGGTGGAAGGAAAACAGATCGTGATTGGCGAGAGGAAGGTAAAAGCATAGGATGCGTGGTGTGTGATGCATAAACTGATCAGATGAAAAAACGGAGAGGAAGAAGAAAGATGAAAACTTTACCAAGAAAAAAGGAGGGAGGAATCAGAGGGAAAGAAGGGAAGAAGCCGACTCTGAAGAGCATAAGAGAAGGAAGGCTTTGGTTTTGGTTTGGGCATTTTATATGTGGCAAATACCACTGCCCTATCTCTATCTCTCTTTCTCTCTTTCTCTCCAAAATTAAATGTAAAAACAACTCAATTTACCCAACTCATTCTATATTCAATGTAAATAATTTTTTTTCAGTTTTTATTTTACATTTAATAAAATTATATATTGGAATTTTATCTTTAAAATATATAAAATATGTAAAATATGTATGGTTTGATTTATAGAATTTTAAATTGATGTAATTTTCACCATATCAATTTGAATAGAATCTATTATAAATTATAACCACTAACTTCTGTTTAAATTATAGATTAAAAATATTAAGATTGATATGTAATTATTATATATATATATATATATATTAAACACCAACAAACCATTCTTAATATTTTTTTAATCTATAATTTAATGTATAATTTAAAGATAATCTAGTAGATGTCTTCTTGTGAAAGAAAAATATAAAAGATCTCACTAAATTTTACCCACTTGAAATAAATTTCTTAACCTAGTTTATATATATATATATATATAATAAATTCTAATTAATTTTTATTGTAATACATAATATTTTTTTATTGATAACTTTTTTTCAAAAATATATTTTAAAAAATGAATATTTTAGATTGAATTACATTGAGTAATTTATCTTTTGTTCATATCTATTGCTCAGTTAACTGGTTGTATGTAACTGTATAAGTTCTTAAAACTTTTACCATAATATTAAATTTAGTATTATAAAAATTGATTATATCTAACAAAAACATGATTATTACTTCAAATGAAAATCTAGTGATTTGACAAAACTTTTCTATAGTTAGTGTTTTCATGTAATTTTATCCCTATATACAAATATGATGATTAAACTCAAGATGTAGAATTTGTCATTCTTGAATAATTCAATTATTTATAGTTGAACAGTCACATTAACAACAAATGATAACAGATAAACTTATTATAAATTATTTTGATTTTTGGGATTAATGTAATAACAATTAACACTCTAGGTCACTAAAATTGATATTTATTGTGCATGCTCCACAGAGATTCGTACTATTTGGTCCCAAAAGACCATCGATCATGTAAAAAATGCACAGGTTTTTGCAAGGAAAATTGAAGGAATAACTAGAAATGTATGGTGAAGCTAAACTATGAAATACTAACTAGAATCCTTCCTTGTAAATTTCTAGAACAATATTGGGAGCAGTAACAATGAAAAGAAAATTGTGGGAAGAGTTGTTCTGGAAATATGAGCTGTGTTGGGGAGTGTAGGGTATGCATCAGGAGATGGCATGACACATTCATCACCATTGAATGAAATTTTTCTAGGAAAAGCCCATCCTTCTTTGAAGCTGAACTCTCGTCGATCTTTGTGTAGTAACACCTCTGTTTGCACATTCCCATTGTTTCCATGTGTCAGCAACATCTCATTGTAGTATTGTAGCCCCCAAAACATCCCTATGTCACCTGAAATTTATACACCATGAAACAAAAATTAGTCATCACTCAAAGTTTTGGCACACTGGTGCATTCTTTTTCAAGTAAATGTGTTTCTTTGATTGAAGCAAATTTCATATCTCGGTCATTTAATGTTCAATGAATGGTACCATTAATGCAGTAACTTACTGAAATTTCCATAAACTGGCAGGGGTTGGTAGTTGAAGCTGAAGACTTGAGTTACACTTCGCAAGTTAGGGTGTAACACGACCAAATTCCACTGGGAATAGTTTTTGACAAAGTTCATGTTTGTAATTGTGATCTTGACCCGCCAATGTTCTTTATAACTTTGTTTCACATGCCAGTGAATACGAATGGGGCACATGTGATGTGAACACCTGACCACTGGTGGGGGTGCTTCTCCGCGATTTGTTTGTGGTAGTTGCAACACTGAAGTCTTATCAGAACTGAAATTTTTAAGTAACAAGGAAACTAGAATCAGAACCCTCGTCCATTAGAAGCTAAGCATTAACACTTTATATAGTAAGCAAAACAATGAGTTTCAAACATAATTTGGATACAATAAACAATAAACATCATTTCATGGGAATTGATCCTCTTTTCTAGATAATTGGGTGAAGGAGAAAAAATTTAATCTTGATTAGCTAAACACAGTTATAAAAACAGAAAAGCAGCTTCCAAGCATTAAAAAAATATTAAGTCAAGATGAGAAGAATTACTTCACACAAGTAGCTCCTGGTAGCCCTTGGCAATTACAACTGCATGTGGGACAAGGAACAATGGTACTGTTATAAAATGCAGACAATGAGACACAACATTTTGGAGCAGGTGATGCTAGAAACTGGGAGTAAATACAAATCACATTCCACGTCTCTGCAAGTAATCCACAAAAAAAAAGTGACAATAAACCACCGGGCTATTGATATATACATGAACAAATAGAGCATGGTGGCACAACTTATCCGAGAGAAGATAAATGACACATAATTTCAACAAAATAACAGATTAACAACTCCAGAAGAAACATTGCCTGATGAGATCAAACTAAGTACAAAAGACTTGATTGTTAATAGTCTTATACTGAGGTGTAGAATAATTTTAACCATGTTCTCATAGACATAAGTAGAGTTATTAATGATCCTAAGGTCACTTTGTCAGCCATAAAACTCACATTACTCACCCAAGACTTGTTGCCATCTGTGTCCATCTTTGGTAAACTTGGTTGGCGGGACTTGAAATGGTGTCCCACAGGTATAACCAGGAATTCCCAGTGTGAAATTTTCGGGCATGTTAAATTTGCCACCTGAATCAGAGGCTGATGCTTTCATATAATTCATCTGGAAGGTGGCACCACGTTTGGTAACATCTTGTTTTAAGGATGATAGAACCCCCCCTTTACAGCAATTTGCAGTCTGCATGTTGTAGGGGGTTCCAGGCAAGAGATCAATGATAACTGGCTCCTTCTCACAACAATGTGGTCTCTGTTGTCCTCTAAATCTTGTGCAATTACCTTGTTCCTTTGCCTCTGCTCCCAACATTGTCCAAATCACCTCATCACCTTTCCATGCCCAACCCAAATTCCAACCAGGCTCCTCCACGTGACGAAATAGTTGGAAGTTGTACAATGATACCCTCACCTACAAAGTAAACCAAGAACACCATGCATCAGTCTTGTTACCATGCATGCCATTTGATAGTAGAAGTTGCAGTTGCAGGGATATATATGAAACTATGTTGTAAATGTGTAATCAGAAAATAAAGTATTAGGAGAGGAAAGATTGTGAATTACATTATACATTATTCCTTCTTATGTAATCAATTAACATTTGGAAGTTTTCACATTATATCCATTTAGTATTATTGTAAAGGTTTCAAGTTTCTGAAAATGCATAAGGCCTATAGTCTCCTGGAACTAAAGGAATAACAAAATAGTGGTTTCTAAAGATAATACAACTCCTCATGATAACCCAAAATCAACATGAAGAACAGTTAGTATGAACACCATTGATCAATTCCAAACAATGATTAAAGAATAATTCGATAGACACAAACTTCCAAATTAAAAAAAAAACACACACAAAGTGTCTAGTTGGTCCACAAACCGACCCACAGCAACAAGATGGTCCACACAGTGAAATACTATAATGCCCTCACATTGTCAAACACATGCAATATGATTAGCTGACATGCCATGAAATGATTGGAAGTAAACCAAGAGAGAACTCAGACTGAACTGTGTCTGCAAGCAACTGAACATAACCCTAAGAAACAAACAAATAAAGATATGGGAAGTATCTCATTGTTTCCTTAAGAATATCGAAATTCTGCAGACATTCTGAAAACTTTTTATTTTACTTATTTGTAATGAAAAATATAACCTTTTTTGGTAAAGAAAGTAAAAAAAAAGTAAGATTTTTTGGGTTGGGGTGACTGAGTCACTTTGATACCTTCTTGGAGGGCGATGAAGACCCCAGAAAAACCGTAAATCGGAACAATTTCTTAAAAGAATTCATACATAATTTAGAAAATGATTAAGCAATCAAAATTAGAAATGCTTACATCCACTGTATCCCCATTGTCTGACAAATAATCCCATGAAATGGTGATGTTTCCGAAAGGATCCAAAGAATCGTATCCATCTGCATTCCCAGTCAAACAGAACAGAAGGAAAAAATAAGATATCAGTATGATTAATGGTCACAAAAAAAATGACAAATTACAACGAAAAATTAAGGGAAAGGTTTGAGGTGCTTACAAGAAGGTGGTGATATGAAGGCGATGAAGAAGAAGAATATGAAAACGAAAATGCTACCCATGAATGAGGCAAAATGAGTTCATATATGTGCAATTTCAGTACTGATAAGTCTTGAAATGCAGATACTAAAATTGAAATCACCAACACTTTTCTAGTAATGAACATAAAAACATAAAAATCAATTCAATGAACATCTGACATTTTTATTGTTAAATGTTTTTTATTTTTCTAAATACCAAGAGATCTGCATGTGTTCTTTTTTTTGTAATTTTTTCTTACAATTCCTTTTCCTAATCTTTTATTTTGTCTTTCAAGTGTTATTTTATTTATCAGTTTATTTATTCAAGTACCACTTTTTTTTTTAACTTACTCTTATTTTCATTAAAATATTATCACAAATGTATAAACAATTAAAAAACTTTAGGGAAAATGTATTCTAAAAAGTAAAAACAAAATTTTGCAACTATTTTATTAGAGATGTTGAGAGGATATGATGCATTTCATGATAAATAATTACTACTGACACCATGTTTGAAAAATATTATTTAAGAGATTTTAGTTTTTTTTTTCATAAAAAATAGTTGGCAATTTCAGCTATATTTTTTAAATAATAGCTAAAATTTATTAACAAAATAAATTGCTTTTATGAATTTGAAAAGTTATAATTTAAAAATATTTTTATGATATTTTATATAAATTTTAAAGGTAGAGAAATTATTTTAAGCATATTTATGTTATTTTAATTGTTATCAAATATTATATTCTATATTTATTATTAATCTTATTTTACATATTAAAATATTATTATCCAGATTTAAAATAAGATAAATATATATAAAGTCCTTTACATAAACCTAAGATATTTAAAATAATCTTTCAAAGAAAATTTAAAATATAGCCTATTTTAAGACTTATTAAAATTATGAAATTGTATGTTTTTTAGGTTTTGTTTATTGAAACTTGCACAAGATTGAGCAGGTTCATATATAAAAGAATAAACTATAAATTTAATCATTCAAATAGTAACATTCATTAAATTTAATAAAAATGCGAAAGTAGTCCCTAAAATTGAATATAATTGATTATAATACTCATTAAAATTATAGAAACTCAAATTGGTCTTGAAATAAATAAAATAATTCTTAAAATTAAATTATTAATCAATTTAATCTTTAAAATTATATTAATAAAACAAATTAGACTTAAATTATAAAAATTTAATTATAATTTTCTTTTTTAAGTTTTATTTATATTGGACTGATTTAAATGTGATTGATTAAAAATCGACTTATTTTATTATTATAATTAATTTCAATAATTAAACTTATTCGTAATTTATAAATATAATTTCAAAATTATTTTACAATTTTATTAATTTTAAAAATAAATTCAAAACAATTTTAAAACTTTGAAGACTAAATTTATAAACTCTTAACTATTGTAAAAATAATAGTATTTGGATGATCATGTAAATACTTTTTCCTTATAAATAAACTTAGTCGAGAATTAACATTTTATGCAAATATAAATATTAAGTTTTGGTATTCTTTATTTTTTTTATTAAACAAAACCAATTTTATTATTAATTTTTTTTTCATTGCATGGCGAATGTGGAATGTTACGTAAAAATCCTTTATAATCAAATCAGGTCATAAATTGTGCACATAAATAATTTATTGGCAATTTTTTTCTGTGGCAAATACAACAATTTCTATACAATTTTTATCCACAAATACCACACTTTTCACTTTTAACAATTTATTCAATATCTTTTAGCTTTTTAATATATTAACATAATTGTTAAAATATCTTAAATTTTATTAATGTAAAAAGTTTACGAATTCTAATTACAATATGATATATATTTTTTTTAGAGAATATATATTAATTAATGTTTATTTTTTAAGAAGCTATAAAAATTATATTTATTAATATATTCAATGTGTGAGAAGGTAGGTTTATTTTTTTTAAAGTGATATCATGAATAAATTTATTTATTTATAAAATATTTTTTACGAATTTTTTTTTATAAAATTAATTATTTATCAAATATTTTTCGTATATTTATTTTTATGAAATTTTTTTATAAATTTATTTATAGAAAATTTTTCGTAAATTTGTTTATAGGAAATTTGTGGAAAATTTCTCTTTTTAAAAATTTTTCATATAAAAAATAATTTTCTATTATCTTTTTATCTACAAATTTATGATCGTAGGAAATTTATGGAAAAAAATTATATTTTTTATTAATTTTAAGTATTACTCACAAACTTATTTCATAAAAATTAATTTTTTTTCATATATATATTACTCACAAACTTATTTTATAAAAATTAATTATAATAATCATTAAAATTACAATAGAAACTTAAATTTATTTTGAAATAAATAAAATAATTCTTAAAATTAAATTATAAATCAATTTTATCTTTAAAATTGTATCAATAAATAAATTAGAGTCAAATTATAAAAGATTAATTGTACTTTTTTTTTTTCTTAAGTTTGGTTAATCTGGAGTGATTTAAGTCCAATGGAATAATAATTAAGAATCAACTTATCTTATTATTACAATTAATTTCAATTATTAAACTTATTCGTAATTTATAAATGTAATATTTTTTTTCCAATAATTTTCAGGCTAACTTAATTAATAATATATAACTTTCAAAATTATTTTACTATTTTATTAATTTTAAAAGTAAATTCAAAATAATTTTAAAACTTTAAAACTAAATTTAATACATTTTTTTTTCCTATAAATAAACTTAGTAGAAAATTAATTAAATTTTCATCTGATATTTTGTACAGATATAAATATTAAGCCTTAGTATTATTTATTTTTCTTTATTAAACAAAATCAAATTTATTATTAACTTTTTCTATTGCATGACAAATTTGTAATGTTATGTAAAATTCCCTTATAATCAAATCAGGTTATACATTGTGTACATAAATCAATTTTTCTCATTTTATTTTGGAAATACAACAATTTTTATTCACAAATACCACACTTTTCACATTTAACAGATTTTCAATATCTTTCCGGCGTATTTATTTTTATTTTTATAAAAAATTAAAATTTAAATAGTTATCTCTAATTTATATATTAAGATAATTGATAAAATATTTTAAATTTTATTAACGGAAAAATATATTCATTTAGGAATTGTGATATTTATTTTTTTAAAAAAAATATATATTAATTAATATTTATTTTTTAAAAATATATATAAATTATATTTATTAATATATTCAATGGACAAGGATATGTTATAAATTTTATATTAATAAATAAAAATGAAATAAAATTATAATATATAAATAGAAATATAAATTTTATTTTTCAAGTTAGTTGAATTTGTAATAATATATTATATTTTTATTATTTTTTTACTGATATAATTATAAAAATAAATTTATTTACTTACAAATTTTTTTTTATGAATATTTTTGAAAAAAATTAATTACTTATTAAATATTCTTACAGATTTATTTTTATAAAAAAATTTCATAAATTTGTTTGTAGGAAAATTTTTTTAAATTTATTTATGAAAAAAATTCTTATGGATTTATTCATAGAAAATTTTTCTGTAAAAATTTTTTATAAAAAATAATTTTTTACTAATTTTTTATCTACAAATTTATGGTCGTGGAAAGTTTGTAAAAAAAAATTATATTTTCTGTTAATTTTAGGTATTACTTACACATTTATTTCATGAAAAATAATTTTTGTCTTCATTAAGAGTTATTATTTTATCTACGAAATATGATATTTTTCATATTTAATAATAAAAGCAAACGAGGAAAGAGATGTTCTTTCTTCACATTTTTCTGTAACACATTTTTTTAGTAAAATCAAATTAAATCTTACATATTGATCTCTCGTTAATACAAATAACGTAATTAATAATATATCTAGAAGTTTATTAAAAAATAAGAGTTATTGTTTTATCTAAAAATACGGCGCTTTTCACGCTTAATAATAAAAGTAACCGAATATAGATATACTCTTTCTTCACATTTTTTACAGCACAGTTCTATCCGTTTCTAAATCTAAATTAAATCTTAAATATTTATCTCTAATTAATACAAAACGTAGATACAATATTAGAAATTCATTAATGAGAGAGTTATTTCGTATCTAAAGATACGACACTTTTCACGCTTAATAATAAAAGTAAACGAGTATAGAGATAATTTTTTTTCACAATTATTACAGCATAATTTTTTCTGTTTCTAAATTCAAATTAAATCTTAAAGATTTATCAAATGACGTAGTTGATAAGATATGAGAAATTCACTAAAGATGAAAGTTATTTTTTTATTTAAAAATAAATCGTTTTTCACTCTTAATCATAAAATCTTAATCATAAAAGTAATAGAGTATAGAGATACTTTTTCTTCACATTTTTTACACCACATTTCTTTCTTTTTATTCCTAAATCCAAATTAAACCTTAAAGATTTGTCTCTAATTGAAAAGATATCAAAAGTTTATTAAAAGTGAGAGTTAATTTTTTATCTAAAAACAAGCCACTTTTTAAGTTTAATCATTAAAGTAAACGAGTATAAAAATACTCTTTCTTCACATTTTTTTGCATCATATTTCTTTTTCTTCCCAAAATTAAAATTAAATCTTAAAGATTTGTCTTTAATTACGTTATTTACGTTATTGATAAGATATGTAGAAATTCATTAAAGGCGAGAGAGTTACTTTTCTTTTTATCTGGAAATACGGCGTTTTTCACGCTTAAAAATAAAGAAATATTCTTTTTTCCCTATTTTACACACTTTTTTTTATTCTTCAAAATAAATTAAATCTTAATATTTATTTTGATAAAATATTTATAAGACAAATAAAAATAAGAAAAATCTATTTTATCTAAAAATATAGTATTTTTTTACTCTTATAATATATATTCACATTTTTATACTTCACCTCTTTATATTTCTAGAAAAAAACTATTAATTTATGTAAAACACATATAGATAAAATATCTACATATTTATTAAAAGAATAAATATGTTTTTCTAGTTTTATTATAAGGTATTTTGGATAAAATCAAGAAAAAATAATTAATTCATCAATTTTTTAATTTATTTTAACTAATAATTTTTTTTAATTATTATTAAATTAATTAATAATGATACATATAATTACATTTTTAATAGAAATATATAAATAAAAATAAATTTAAATTTATTTAAATTATAAAATACTTTAATTAAAAATCAATTTAAATACCTATATAATCTCACAATACTCAGCATAATATTTTTAATCAATGGATAAATAAATAAACAACTTTATTTATTATTTGGTCTTTAAGAATTAATTACTTTTAAAATAATAATACCTCACACAATTTATAACATGATGCATCAAAGTGTCATTACATTACATGTGACTATCCATTCTAACGTTCTATTCTACTCTATTTAAAGACCTCTTCTTCCTCAACATTCAACATTCAACACTCAACACCCTCTTCATTCCTTTCTTCAAATTCCAAATCCCAGAAAACCATCACCATGTCCAGCATCAACACCAACACCTATATCGCCCGACTTCAAGTATCTTATGAGGAAGAGGTTTCCTACAAGGAGTGTTGTCGCAACCATGCAACGGCCATTGGAGGAGCTTCCTATGATGGCTGCAGTGAGTATCTAAGTGCCCACATCAACTCTCAAGACACTTTCCTCTGTGGTTGTTGCGGTTGTCACCGCAACTACCACCGCAAACACATTGTTTTCAGGTTTCCTGTAGCGGCGGAGATACAGGTGTCTTGGATCCAAGTAGAGTATAATGATCCTATCAACAGAGTTCCAGTTGCAGACCTATTTCACCTAGGGCCTAGGCCTGCCACCAACCCACAGCCATTACAGGTGAGGCGACCCAGGAAGAAGAGGACCACCTTCTCACCTGACCAGAGGAACCAAATGATGAGGTTCGCTGATCTTGTGGGGTGGAAACCTAACAAGGACAACAAGGCTGACATCGATCGTTTCTGCGCCGACATGGGAATTAGTCGCAGGATGTTCATAGTGTGGCTCAGCAACAACCGCCACCGTGCAACTCAGAATATGTCACCACAGAATTAGTCTAACAATATGTTAGAGCTTGTTCGTGGACATGGTCATGGTTGGATCTGTTGTTTGTAGTGTGTGATCAAAGTGTGTCTTTTAAGAATTAGGATCTGTTTGTCTGCTTTGTCTTTTGTGTTTTGTGTTTTGTTTTAGTTTTGTTTGTTCTCTTTGTGTTTGAAGTTCCTTCGTTTTCAGTGATTCAGTCCATGTACCTTAAATTTCTGAGTTTGAAGTTCCTTCGTTTTCAGTGATTCAGTCCATCTCTCTCTTTGAACTTCATTGTTTCTCATTTCCTTCTCTCTCTTTGAACTTCATTAGTTATTGATTTAGCGGGCTATAATGGAGTTTGTAAGAACTAATATTGTGTAAATTGATCAAGCTTATGAATATCTAAAGAAAATTAGACACAACTTCAGGGTTAATTATATAATTTTTAGAAAACAACATGAGATTTTCAAGTGTAATGACATAATTTTTTTCATTTTAAATTATAAGATATGATTTATTAATAAATTCAAGCATTGGGATCTCATACGTCACAGTCACAAATTAAGAAAATTGATAATAATTTATCAGAATTAACGGATTGATAATAAATAATTATTATATAATATAATAATACTTTATTTTTATTAAAAAATTTAATATTAACTATTTATGTGTTTTTTTTATATTTGTGACGAAGTATTATCATTATTTGATGAGATATATTTACTTGAAATCCGATAAAAGATCTATTTATATGTATCATTTCTCGTCTAATTTTCGTGAGATAAAATGAATAATAAATAACGATTATATAAAGGAATACGAATCTACTTTTTACTTAAAATTTTAAAATTAAGAGTTTGTGTGTCTTTCTTTACGACTCCATTTCTTACTTAAAACCTTAAAGTTAAATATTTGTATGTTTATCTCATATTTGTAGTGAAGTACAACCGTCATTTGACAGAAAACGGTTAAGATTTAACGGATAGGTAATAAATAATAATTAGGTTTCTAATGAGGTTAAAATGAGAGATTTAACGAATAGGTAATAAATAATAAATATATAATATAATAATACTCTATTTTTATTAAAAAAATTAAGATAAAGCTGTTTATGTTTTTTTTTTTTTTTATATTTGTGTGGCGAAGTATTATCGTTATTTGATGGGACACATTTATTTGAAATCCGGTAGACTTTCAATATAAAGATCTCTTTTTACGTATGATTTCTCGTCTAATCTTCGTGGGATAAAATGAATAGTAAATAACAATTATATAAAGGGATACGACTCCATTTCCTATCTAAAATCTTAAAATTAAGAGTTTGTCTGTCTTTCTTTACGACTCCACTTCTTAGTTAAAACTTTAAAATTAAATATTTATATGTTTATCTCATATTTATGGTGAAGTACAACCGTCATTTGATAGAAAACGCTTAAGATTTAACAGATAGATAATAAATAATAATTAGGTATCTAATGAGGTTAAAATGGGAGATTTAACGGATAGGTAATAAATAATAATTATATAATATAATAATACTCTTTTTTTATTAAAAATTTAAAATTAACTGTTTATGTGTTTTTTTTATATTTGTGTGGTGAAGTGTTATCGTTATTTGATGGGACATATTTACTTGAAATCCGGTAGACTTTCAATATAAAGATATCTTTTTACGTATGATTTCTCGTCTAATCTTCGTGGGATAAAATGAGTAGTAAATAACAGTTATATAAAGGAATACGACTCCATTTCTTATCTAAAATCTTAAAATTAAGAGTTTGTGTGTCTTTCTTTACGACTTCACTTCTTACTTAAAACTTTAAAATTAAATATTTGTATGTTTATCTCATATTTGTGGTGAAGTACAGCCGTCATTTGACAGAAAACGCTTAAGATTTAATGGATAGGTAATAAATAATAATTAGGTATCTGATGAGGTTAAAATGGGAGATTTAACCAATAGGTAATAAATAATAATTATATAATATAATAATACTCTATTTTTATTAAAAAATTAAGATTAACTATTTATGTGTTTTTTTTATATTTGTGTAACGAAGTATTATCGTTATTTGATGGGACACATTTACTTGAAATCCGGTAGACTTTCAATATAAAGATCTCTTTTTACGTATGATTTCTCGTCTAATCTTCGTGGGATAAAATGAGTAGTAAATAACAATTATATAAAGGAATACAACTCCACTTCCTATCTAAAATCTTAAAATTAAGAGTTTGTGTGTCTTTCTTTATGACTCCACTTTTTACTTAAAACTTTAAAATTAAATATTTGTATGTTTATCTCATATTTGTGGTGAATATAGCCGTCATTTGACAGAAAACGCTTAAGTAACGGAATAATCAGGGGCGGAGCCAGGAATTTTAGGTGGGGGGGCGAACTGGGTCGAATCGGATCAGGTCGAATCGGGTCGGGTCGGACCAAATCAAAGTAATTAAAAAAAATTAATATATATTCATTAAAATTAATTATCACGTAAAAATAAATATAATAAATAAAATTATTAATAAATTATAAATCATTTACATATATTTAAAATCAACATAAATAATTATATATAAAATCAAATATATATCTGGTACATTTAATTTTTTAATTGCACTCGACGATGTTTCATGTTATAAAAATCATCAATTACTACATTTGTATTGAACTTTGTAGCAATCTCTTTTTCAATGTAAATAATCATGCAATATTACGAGGGGGGACGAACAGGAGGGCCAGGGGATATATTTTTCATAATTTAATTATAATTTTATATAGTAATAAAAAAAATCTAAAATGTTGGGGGGGTCGTGGTCCCCCCTAGTCCCCCCTAGCTCCGCCCGTGAGAATAATAATTAGGTATCTAATGAGGTTAAAATGGGAGATTTAACCGATAGGTAATAAATAATAATTATATAATATAATAATACTCTTTTTTTTTTAAATTTAAGATTAACTATTTATGTGTTTTTTTTATATTTGTGTGGCGAAGTATTATCGTTATTTGATGAGACATGTTTACTTGAAATCCGGTAGACTTTCAATATAAAGATATCTTTTTTCGTATGATTTCTCGTCTAATCTTCGTGGGATAAAATGAGTAGTAAATAACAATTATATAAAGGATTACGACTTCATTTTTTATCTAAAATCTTGTGTCTTTCTTTATGACTCCGCTTTCTACTCAAAACCTTAAAGTTAATGATTTGTATATTTATCTCATAGTTGTGGTGAAGTTCAACCGTCATTTGACAAAAAAAAAAACGCTTACTTAAAACTTGTGTTAGTAAAACTTTCGATATAAAGATCTCTCTTAACTTTGAATTCTTCACCTACTCTTCGTGCGTATAGTAAACAATAATTATATAAGGAAATACGATTTCACTTTTTACTTAAAATCTTAAAATTAAAAGTATATATATCTTTCTAATTTATATATTATTTAATTTTTTATTTATATTCAATATAAAAAAAATTAATTCTTTTTTATCTTATAAATCCTTATAGAAATTTTTTCCAAACACACCCTTATATATTATATATAAAGATGAAACAATTAATTATCACAAATACCTATTCAATCTTCAAGTTTGACTTTTCAGTCACACTAATTAATGGGATATAATTACAATATGACATAAGAAGAACATAATATAATTTATTGTAAAGAGTTATTACAATAAATATCAATTAATGTTCATCTTAATGAGAAGAAAAAAAAAACTATTTTTGTTGTTGGTAATGAAAATGACAAAAAATTGTGTTACTATTGAAATAAAAAAAAAGTTATATATTTTTTAGTTTTTAAAAAAAGAAGTTTAAACGACACTTAAAAAAATGAGAAGCAAATAAGAAATGAAATTTTTCAAATTAATTTTCAACAAATTACAAAAGAAATTGAAAAGAGAACGTCAAAGTCAATTAACTAATATTTCAATTTCCGATATTTGTATGAAAATGCAAATAAAGTGGTGATTTACTAAAAAAAATTGTGAATTTATATTAATTTAAAAACGTATTTACATTTATTTTATTTTATTAATTTCATTTTAAAAAACATGCATTTATCCTTACATTGTCTTTTATTGCAATTTGATATGAAGATATAAAAATTTCTTAAATATATAATTTGAATTGAATAAAAAAAATTGGTAAAATAATAGATATATGTGTGTATTTTTTACTAAAATACATTTTTTTATTTTATTATTTATATTTAAGACCAGATGAAAGATTATAATTTGAATTTGTACATACAAAATAAGTAATTTTAAAAGTTAAAAGAAGTAAATATCTTGATAATTTATTAATTTTAAGTAATACTTACAAACTTGTTTTATATAAATATGATTTTTTTTATATTATTTGTAGTAGTTGTATATTATTTTATTATATATTTATGAATATTTATAAAATATGTAATTAATTTGTCATATTATATATATATTAAAATGTTTACGCATTAAGAGTTTTTATGACTAATTTTAAGTGTGACGAAAGTTTAAACTTAAAGATTTGTCTCTAGTGAATCCAGAAGAGTGAAGTTGATAAGACATGTTGAACTTCATTAAAAGAACCAAAGATCTTAATTAAACCAGTGGAGAAAAAAATTAAATAAGCTTATTTATTGCTTCACCTTTAATCCGGAAGATACGACAATGGCTTGATGGATGAATTAACTTCTGAAGAATCTGATTTACAGATGAAATCTTGAAGAAAACGCATCTTAAAATGCATCTCAGACCCTTCATGAAACGACATCTTGCATTAAAATCTCATTACATGTCACCACCCCACCTTTTATCTATATAAGCTGCATCATCTCCCTCAACACAACACAAGTGCATCCCTCTTCTTCTATCTTCACATTCCAAATCCCAGAAAACCATCACCATGTCCACTATCACTGTCCTCACCCACATAGCACCATGTTGTGAGGAAGAGGGTGGATATAAGGAGTGTTGCCGTAACCATGCAGTGGCCGTTGGAGGATCTTGCTATGATGGGTGCAATGAGTATATGAAAGCAAGCCACAACCTGAACCCTCAAAACACCTTTCTCTGTGCTTGTTGTGGTTGTCACCGCAACTTTCACCGCAAGCAAACTGTTGCTAATAACCCCGTGCCCCAAACTGAAACAGAGGGTAACCATGTTCTTGATATAGTTCCAGTTTCAGACTTAGGGCATGTCAACAACCCTGAGCCAGTGCAGCAGGTGAAGCCACCCAGGAGAAAGAGGACCACCTTCACCCGTGACCAGAAGATCCAAATGACAAGGTTTGCTGATATTTTGGGATGGAAACCTCATAAGGGTAACAGGGAAGAGATCCAACGTTTCTGCGATGACATGGGAATCAACCGCAAGGTGTTCGTGGTGTGGCTCAACAACAACCGTCACCGTGCAACTCAGAATGCCAACCTGAAAAATGATTCATCAACCACTTAGAGGTTGATGATGGTCATGGTTGGATCGGTCTTGGCACTTGGAGTCAATAAGCATTTCCTCTGTATTGTGTCTGTACTAGAGTGATCAAAGTGCGTTTGTTCAGGGTTTGGGTTTGGGTTTGGGTTTGTGTGTGTGTTTGGTTTTGTTTGTATTTGTCTTTGTCTTTGTCTTCCTTTTGCATGTTTCTTTTGGGGTGTTTTTACCTTTATTTGCATATGAAGTGCCTTGACTTTTAGTGATTCAGTCCATGTACCTTGAATTTGGAAATAACTAAGTTGTCATCTTTATTGTGTTTGTAAAGTTTTTCATTTTCCTTCACTCTCTCTTCAAACTACTTTCAATTTATTTTTTTCGTCGCAGGTTGTCTTGTCCGTCACAGGTTAACGGTTGCAGTTTGTTCCGCCACCACTCTCAACTGTTCTGCATTTCATCGTTCCATGTTTTGTTTTTGTATATGTTGTGTGTTATGGATCTTGAATTTTCTTTTAATTAAATTAAATTTTATCAGAAAATTAGTTCTTGATTATAAGATTAAACGAAATTCTATATTTTCAATACAATACTACTCCAAAATTAATAAATTTATTAATTTTTTTATAAAAAAATCTAATTATTCATTAAATATTTTTTACATAAAATTTTTTCTTAAATTTGTTTGTAAAACTTTTTTTTATTAATTTATTTGTAAAAAAAATTCTATTAATTTATTTTTAAGAAATTTTTATGAATCTTTATATAAAAAAAATTATTAATTTTTTATCTATAAATTCATTATAATAAGAAGTTGATTATAAATTTATAAAAAAAATTATATTTTATACTTATTTTAAATATCATAATTTTTTTAATATACAAGTATTTCATCATTATCACAATAAAAGATAAAAGCTTTGGAAATATGAATGTATATTCCAAATTGATTATATACTGACAAAAAAACAATCAAATTAACAATTTAAATTATATATTTATATTCATATACATTAATTAACTGTTATGATTAATGATTTTTTTTTTCAAGTTCTTCAAAATTAAAAATGGAAAAAAATAAAGCTTAATCCAGTGTCAGAATAAATAATGGATGATGATATTAATAATTTTTTAGATATTTCATTCTAATTTTACCAGTAATGTCACTGTATCCATGTTTATGAATTTTATTTGTATATTATTTGTTTAAGGAAGTAAATTATTAAAATAAAGATATTAATGAAGAAAATATGAATCTTAGAGTGCGATTTTATTGCATCATGTATTTTAATTACACTTATTTAAGAGATGATTAAATTTTATTTGGATTTATGTTTAGAGTAACATTTATTGCTAATTATATTCTAGAATAAAATTTTATTTGAATTTATATTTTTGAATTGTAATTTATTTGAATTTATACTTTTAAAGAAAACATTTATTAAAAATTATACAACCTTTCTCACGTTCTTCTATTTGTTGTGTTATTGATTTGATTTGGGGATGATGGTGTTTGTACAAATAAATAAATAAATAAATATATATATATATATATATAAATTTAATGCTACAATTTATAAATTATTTTATTAAATTTAGAGTATTTAAAGGTGTCACATAGATAAAAAAATTTATACATACTTAAATCAATCTATTAAATAAATCTTATTTTATTATTATTATTTTAGAAAACATGTTGTATTTTTAAAAAAATTATAGTACAAGAAATCACAACAACGTATATACATCCTTAAATCTTGAATTAAAAATATGTTACATTCAATTAACTTATTCTTTATTTATAAACGTTGTTATAATGTATTTTAATTCGATTTTTAATATTAAATATTTTATTATTACTCAAATTTCAAGTTAGGAAAAAATATTATAACAAATTATTACAATTTATACCTTATATAATAAAAAAATAATAAATTCAAACAATTAATCCTCAATTAAATTTGTATATTATTATTAAAAGGAATTATTTTTCAATAAATACTATACGTTTAAATTAAAATTTCAGTATATTATTATTATTATAAATATTTAGAGAACAATTTTAATATGATAAATTATTTCTATCTCTACCTTTAAATTCAAAAAATAAAAGAATATTACGATTCATTAATTTATTCTCTATCTTTTAAAATCTTTAATTAGTGTATAGATTTTATTTTAAAATAAAATATATTTTGTATGAAGGAGAAGGAATTAATATTATTACTCTAAAATTTAAATTAAATTTTTTAAAAATATTTGAGATAATATTTTGTTACAGCTTATAATAAGAAACTGTTTCATCGTAGACACAATTTATATAATTGAATAATCTAGAGTAAATGGAAAATGATAATTTAAAACTAGAAAAATAAACTTTTAAAATAACAATATAAATTTATTTATACTAACAATATACAAATTAAAATTTTAAAATAATATCTACAATCAAATTAATTTCTAATCTAAAATCAATTTTATGTATCTGTTTTTATTTTTTTAATTATGATTATACTCTTGTTCTATAATTTAAATTAATATTTATAAATTTATATATTTTATTAGTTTTGATTACATGGACAAGATAGAGTTCCAAATTGACGTGGCAAGATCCAGCGTGGCACGACGCTATTGGGCCAGTCTACGTATATTTCCAAACATTTTATTTTATTTTTTGATTTTGGGGAAACATTTTATTAACCATTTGAGTTCTATAAAATTCAACCTTCATCACTCAGCATTCATATTTATTCACATTTCAATTCAGATCCAGAAACCAGGAGAAAAGAGAGAGAGAGAGATAGAATGGACGCCATTGATTCCGTGTTCGATCCGCTCAGAGAATTCGCCAAGGACAGCGTCAGGCTCGTCAAGCGATGCCACAAACCCGATCGCAAAGGTGCAACCCTAACCCTAACACTCCTCCTTCTTTTTCTTCGATTCCTCTTATAAGTTTTGAATTTTTTTTTAAAAAATCGAATCTGTATACTTTGGATCTTGATTTATTGGATGCGTTGGGTATTTCAGAATTCTCTAAGGTTGCCGTGCGTACCGCGATTGGTTTCGTTGTGATGGGATTTGTCGGTTTTTTCGTCAAGCTCATCTTCATTCCAATCAACAACATCATCGTCGGATCTGGTTAGGTAAAATTATATTCTTTCCCAATTTTGTTTTATTTTTTAGTTGTTTTTTCTCTTATGTCTTACTTGGATCTCTGTTTTTTAGCTTCTAGTTGGAACTTGCAGAGTGATCTGATTTTTTTTTGTTACTACTACTCTTTTCTGGCAAATTTTAAAATTTCTTATTCGGATGGCTTGTTTGATTGAGTTGTTAGTCAGAAATATTGTTGATTGTGTTGTCGTGCTGTGGAATCTTGGAACAATCTGATATGAGGGTTTAATATGAATCGGGGATTTAGGATAATAATTTTGAAAAATAATATGAATTGGCTGCTCCCTATGGTTAAATGTATCGGGGAGAAGATTCTGCATTGTTACATGTATGTGAGATGATGAATGATTATTTCTACTACCTGTTTTCTTCGGAGCTTGTAATGGTTATCTATTTATGAGTATTTCCTGTCAACATTGTTGAGGATTTTATTTTCTTCTTGGAATATCAACACTCTTGAAAAATTTTAGATAGTCTAGTTTTTGTTATCGATTAAATGCTGTTTTTTTTTCTCTGTTTTGAGATGTTGGCGGTTTTGTTGTTGAAACTGTGTAAAATAAATGAAAAAAATAACCCTTAGTTATTTCCGCAGGATGAGGGGAATTTCAATAGCCTCAGGAATCCAAGCTTTCGAACAGAAAGAGGCCGATAGAATTCCCATATCGTTAGATCATTCAATGAGCTTAATTGTAGTTCTTCACTTTTTTGGTATACCCTTGTATGTTATCTTCGGAAGAATTACATTTTTATTTGAAATGTACAATTTTATTTTTCTGTATTCAACCTTTGATACATGTTTTGATTTAGGTAAAGGATGAAAGTAGTTGAGAAACTATTCTTTTGGTTTTGATTCTTTGTTAATTTCGCTTTCTAGTCTTTTTAGGTATTCTAGAGTAAAAGATAGGAAAGTCATCCCGTGCATTTAGCCAGATGGGCACACCCATTAAAGAGGTGGAACTGCTATAAATAAGTTGAAGCAAGAACAAAGAAATTTAGATTAACTCGAACTATCTAAACTGTGATAGTGTAGTAATTCTTCTTCAACTCTTATTCCTAAGGGTCCAAATTATTTATTTTTTTAACTTTGACATACATACTGCTAAAAGTTAGAAGTTAGAACCCAATTTATACCTAATTTAAGTTAAATATGTGAAAATAAAGGAAAACAAAATATAGGAAGCTATGTTCATGGAGGTAGAAGATGCCAATAAGTAAATAATCGCTGCCATCTGTTTCCTCTTGTGCCATGTTATCTGCTATCCGCCACAAGCACAAGATATAATACCATAGCTTCCCAAAACAATTCTCATAGCTTATAGGCACACTTGCATAAATCTTATTATTTCAACCATGGAATCCAAATAGGACAGTCCCTATGCCAAACCTTCATCACTCCTGCCATAGAATCGCCCTCAGTACCAAATCACCATAATTAGCCAATATCCTTTATACTCCATAAAATAGTTACCTTGCATTCATCATATGATAGTTACCTTGCATTCATCATATAATAGTTACCTTGCATTCACCTTTTACACTCCCAGTAGACCTTGATCAAAGCTAACCAGTAGACAACCTTGATGCATCAAACCCCCACGCTTCCAACAATTATGCCTCCATTTTCGCCCAAACCTTTACAACCATGAACCTCCCGAAAATTAATTTTTGGTGTAATCGGTAAATCACACATTTGCGGTTGACTTAAATCGGTGTGGTTGGATGAAAGATTAGTGTGTTTTCACTCTGATTTACCGAAAAACAAAATGTGAACCGTTCGGTCATCATTTAACGATTCGATTCAAGTGAATATGAGATATTCGTGAGTTTGGAGATCTGAATCTCCCACTCACTCGTTAACAGATAGAATTGAGGTCTGATTCATGTCAATGGACTTCCATAATTAGTTTTACAATTGTAAAATTTCACTACTAAGGCTTTTAAAACTAAAATATAACTTGTTTCGTATACTCAAATAATTATTTTATATACAATAAAGAAACAAGGTAAAGGACACAGACATACATGTAAAGTCGGGGACAGCACTACCAACAATCCAAATAGAAGAGAACCACATAGATAGTATTGAAAATGTTGCGCATAAAAAATCTAACACATTTTAATGAAAAAAGGGTTTTCTTAATAATAACAAAACAATAAAAACACATTGTTTCAACGAAATATTTTTATATTCTATATTTTCTCAAATAAGGTAAGAATGGACATTATTAACTTGAAATAAAAGTTTTGATATGAATTAAACGAAAAAGAAAAAGAAAAGTCTCATGATGAGATGATTCCTGTCATGAGAATCCTTAAAAGCTTGTATATTCTCTGCCTAGTGAGAGTGCCTACCCCGTACGTAACCATCACGTTGGCCTTGGTACGAATGTTTGTAGATGCTCCAATTGCCCACCCCTGCAGCCTGCAACCTGTAACATATAAAAAATCCCATATTTTTTTAATAGGGAAACTCAAACACTTTTGACCATGGACCAAAACGAGTTGGATGACTCACCGGTTCACACGAGTCAACTCATCTGAATTTGAGTCACTACAATGTAACATCAGCCAAAACCTCCCTTATGGTCATGGATATCTTCACAGGTGGGAGACCAGCAACACCATCCACCTCACCCTCTTCTTCCGCTATACATCGAATCCTTGTCTGACTTTTCCAAGAAATACTCATCATCGCCTTCCTCCTTTTCAACCAAACCAACCCCTTCAAAACGCACGTCCAAACGGGGAACCTCACTCGTTCCACCAACCAATTTTCCATTCCCATAACAACTTCACCAGCTGAAGGACGTTCATCTTCATTTTGGGACACACAACGTGAAGCATACCCTAACAAGCGAGTGATTCTTTCAACCATGTAACCTGGCAGTGCCATTCTTGTGTCACAAATCTCTTTCAAAACTTGTTCTTCCATTAACTGAATCGCCCATTCCACCACTGAAGCCGGCGTTTGGCACACATCAATGGCCTTTCTACCACTTATGATCTCCAACAACACAACCCCAAAGCTGAAAATGTCGTTTTTGGTGCTGAGTTTATCTGGGCTGGTGTAACACGGGTCCAAGTACCCTATTGTCCCAGCGGGTTGACTCACTGAGTCATCCCCTTTCACAGCGAGTCCAAAATCTGCCAACTTCGCTTTCCAACTTGAATCAAACAATATGTTGGAGGGTTTAATATCTCTGTGAATCACCACAGGCTTACCTTCGTGAAGAAACTGCACTGCACGTCCAACTTGCATGGCGATTTCAAAGCGTTTAGGCCACGTGGGTGGGGTTTCATGGGCATGAAGCAAGTCATGGAGAGAACCATTGGGCATGAACTCCATCACAATGAGCTTATGCTTGTGATCATCACCACTCGTCGTTCCTAGAAGATTAACCACGTGAGGGTTTTCGCCTAGAGAGGATAGAACTCGGATTTCGTTTTCGAGTTTTGAGTTGTCGTGAAGAGATTGAAGGCCTTCCGATGGCTTTTTCACAGCCACCAACCTGCTGTTATCTTTGAATTGAACAACGCCTTTGTACACCATGCCATGGCTTCCTTTCCCTATGATCCTTCTATGGTCGAAGTTTTCTGTTGCTTTTACAACCTCTTCATACTCAAAAAACTCTTCCATTCTTTCACCGTTTCTTCTTTCGCATCGCATGTGGGGATATATATATCAATGGAGTCTCGGAATATGTCTTTTTACAAGTTTAATTTAACAAGTGGAATATTTAAGACAAAGTTTATATAATTTATTTTACCAGAAAGAGGTACGAAAAGAAGAGAAAGAAATATGGAATATAGGATTGTTATAAAATTATTATATGAATAAGATAATTTATTTTCTTTTTAGTAAGATGAGGGTGTGAGTTTGAACATCTAGATGCATCCTTAGCTTTTTGTAGAACCCAGGGAATAAAGGTGCTTTGGAGAGCCAAGAGAGAATTAAAATTAAGTAAAACTATGAGGCCAGAATTATTGAGAAAAGGAAAAGTTAAAGGAAAAGCAAAAGAGTTTATGCCAATAAAAAGGTGTCTTCTATGCCAAAGGGACACGATTCTGACGAGGGATGGGATACCCATTAGCTGGTTTCTGGGTCCCCTTTCTCTCTTCTTTCCCTTCTTTATTTCAACTTTTCAAAACTTTTCTCTCCCACTTTCTTCAAATTATACTCTTTATCTATTATCATTTCTATTTCTTGTTATTCATCATAAGAAAAGCTTATACAACAACACATAATATAGAATTCCCTTACATATCAGTTATGATCCTCAACTGATTATATATCCCAAACACAAACCTTAACTTCTCAATCACTTCTATAAAGTTAAGGCAAGCAAGGCATCCAAGGAGAGATTGGAATGTGTAAAGCAAAAGAAATTATTTCAAACTCTTTGTTTAAGATTCGTTTATTGTGTCAAATTATCTTGTCATAAAGTTAGCCAATGACAGTATTGATATATCAGTGTGTTTAGATAACATAGAGAATCGATTTCTACTACCAAAATCATAAAAAATGAAAACAACTATTTATTGATTGTTCTTATACTTTTGTAAATTAGAAAGGTTAAAACATCAAATGAAAATTACTCACTTGGACACTATCATGATTAGAATTTCCTCTCAGTAGTAGCTTTCTTAAGAGTCTAAATTTAATTGATTTTCTCCCTAAGAATGCAGGTCACTTATTGGGCCTGGTCCAATTTCTCTTTCTGCCTTTTCAGCCATTTCAAGTGAATTGTGCAGGCTTGGGCCTATGATTAGATCTATATTATCTACAAATTCCATAACATTGATTTTAATAGTGTCTTGAGATAAAGGTAGCAAAGCCCATAACATAAAGTGATCCACCAGAACTTATTCCTTCCAAATCTTATTTCGTAGTTCTTAATTATGAACTTGTTAAAAAAAACAATAATTTTAAGAGTAAAAAGACCAAAAAGTTTCCTAGGATCCATATATCTTTTAAGAGGGTTATCTTATCTATGTTACCTTCATGTTGTTAAACTTTTAAGGACTTTTTGTCTTTGACTCCAAACATGTCACGTTTTGATAATGACCATCATCCTTTTTCTCAGAAAGAAACAAAAACATGTAAATCATAATCTTCCTCAATCTTGAACACTATTATTGCATTATAGAATCATCCAATTTTCGACACAAATCGTGTAAATCATAACACAAATGGAGGTGTTAAAAAGAACATTTCAGAGTGTGTGTAATTGGGCCAATAGTCTTCGGTGTAAAGTGATTTGGGCTATGTTCGAAAGTGTGTGTACAAACATTAACAAGACATTCTAGTACTATTTATGTTGGAACAAACATGATGCTTAAGACAATTTTATTCTATTTTAATTTTAAGAAAAAGAGGTTTAGAATTATATTCCAGAAAAATGTAAAAATATGTCATAAGATATTTCCTTTTTCTAAGTCCCCGACAAACACCAACCAATTAATTAATTTGGGTAGCATCCATAATTGTGGAGAACTTTAACTTTTTTCGATTTTGCTGAGAGAGAAGATAGGAACAAAATAAATGAATCTGAATCTTATAGTAAAATTGCAATACCTACCATATATGATACTAACCCAATTATTGTAATAATTAAATATAGTTATCTAGTAATTAAAAACTGAATAAATTAAATTAAATTAAATATTTATTGGATATTTTGATTAGATAAGAAGATTATGCATGAAGTGAGGAGGAGTGGGGTGGCCCCACTTGCAAAGATGAGAGAATATAATTCGCGAGTGACTCCCACGCTCAATATCTTCGCGTCGCCTTCACTCCTTTACTATTTCCTCCAATCACATCAAAATATATAAAATATCTATTATTATGTAAATAAAAAATTAAAATAATTAGTTTCTATGTATAGATATATCTTTGAAATTTGATTTAAGATTTGAAATTAAAGGAATGGGTATTTAGTGATTGTTGTGTTTTTAGTGATTAGAAGTTAAAAAAAGTGAAAAGGTATAAACTTGAATGGAATCGATGATGTAAGAAGGTGGAATGGAAAAGTATATGCAGAAAATCTGAAATGGGCCTCAGAAAACTTACACTTATCTCCTCCATACCATTAGCATTCCAAGTACAGAGAGGGGACTCAAACTATGAGAACTGAAAAGTTTCTCCATTTTTGCAGCTTTCCATTTTTTTTTATTTGACCCTTTGTTTCCTTGGATCCATGCACATTTTCTTCACTTTACATTACACTCTTATTACCCTCTGTAACTTTGCCCCACCCTAACACTCTTCTCAATAACAAGTTAATCTTTTACAAGTTATGACAAAAATAATGCTTTTGAACAAACTAAGAAATATGGAGAAGTAAGAAGATGCAAGAACATCTTTATTGGACATTCAAAATCCAGTTTCTCAGCTGCAGACTTGTTTTCATTATGTTTGCTATATTGGAGTTTGACATTGTAAAAATGGTTTGCATGTAAAGAATATGTTCTTGCAAAGTTTTTAAAAAAGTGAACATTGCCCAGAAAGAAATACCCATCAGTTCTTATTAATTTTATCAAATCAATCAAATAAACTATCAAAATTTTTGTAATTAGATTTTTACTTTCTCAATTTTTAGGAAATATTGGAAGTCGATGTATAAAAAGGGAATCTATGTATTTTCTGATTAAATATCCTTGTGTGGCTATGTTTGGAAAAGAAAGGGTTGATTAGGGAGAAGATGAGATTTAAAAAAGGAAAGCAAGTGGGAACAGAAAGAAATAAAGATTGGCACTGAAATACCATTGATAGGACATGGTAAACTTATTTTTAGCAGAGAGGCACAGATTTAAATAACACGTAGACCACTAATTTAATGATCCTCATTCAAATACAGCGTGAGTGGGGCTGAAATTTCTCTGACAATTCTGTGACACCATCATTTTGAAACCTTACGTAATATATAGCAGTAGTATTTTTCATATTTTACCACTTTTTACTTTTATTAGTTGGAATTTGTATCATGTGCAACAAAATTGAACCACAATAATAATAATAATAATAGAGAGAAAATGGAGAAGTCTCTGTCAAGAACCAACCCTTTTTATTTTTATAGGAAGAACCAAACAAAGATGGTGTGATGTATGAATAGTAATTTTCACTGTGACTGTCCTGCATAGCAGACACTACAGTAGAATTAGTAGTCATTTACTAACATACCCTGTATAATGAACTGGGGATTGGTTCATTATTTATGCATTAATTGTGATCTGAGTGATAATGGCAATTGATTTGTTGAATTTAATACTGTGAAGAGGTTGGAGATAAAGGTTGTGTGGTTAGTACATTTAATTATATATCATGATTATCTGTCCAAACTCAAATACTATAATAAACCAGAGGGGGTCCAGATTGGATTGTAATTTTCTTTTGTTTTTTAAACCTGTGCTTGATTAGTCTTTTGAATATTTCTAGTTCAAAATTTCTAAAATTTGATACCAGAATAATATACTGGCTGGAAATATAAAAAAAGGAAAAGTGATGGAGACACGCATCAAGTACTCTTTCCAAGTCTGGTCACCATAGTTGTGACAGGACAAAATTGTACACTTCATAAAAATACAACTCAAAGGCTTGCAGAATTCTCTCTTACCTTATACCAAGAGAGAAACTTTTTCTCTAATTTTAAAAATCAAACCAGTACAACTTATTTCTCCAGCTGGAAAACATTATAAAAAGTTTTTAACCCAACCACAAACAATTAGGAGAAACTGAATGTTTACTTAGTCAAAAAGTGTTACTACTAGTTTTTCTTTTTTCATTATTTTAGTTTTACTTGAGATGTAGAAGTTGATGGAATGTTTACTCAGAAGGGTTAGCATATAAATATTGGAATCATTCATGAGAATTGAAATCTGAAAACTATCCAAAGACAAGTGTCAAAAATTGTAAAAGAAGATTAAGACAAGTGACAAAAATAAAAATGAGAAAACCTGGTTTTATGTTTCTCTACTCTCCCTGCTATAGTTATATAATATCAGGATTATATATATATATGCTAAGTAAGTATATAGAAAGTTCAAACATTTGAAATGATTGCATAACGGCCCTAACACGTGGCATGTGGGATTTTTCATGTTGTCTTGAACAGTAGTTTCTTTCTTTCTCTAACCATATTTCTAAAAGGTTCAGACTAATTGCACCCTATATTTGTGCTAATGTTTCATTATCAGTTTTTCCTTTCTTTTGAACTATTATATAAAGTTTCTGAACATGTTAATAGTTCTGATGTAACTATAATTAATATTTTAGACAGGGGTTGGTTATGTATTTTGACATACATATTGATTCAGATTATACTAAGATGATTTGATCTGCTGAAGATTTAAGAAAAAAATAGCTGTGTGAAAGATAATTACGCGAATAAATAAAACTGCTCAATCCTGATTTCGATTATTCCTCCATTTTAAGGTTACATGGTTTTCTTTCCTTTCAGATTGTTTAGTCTATGTATAGTAGGTTAAGGCTTTTTAGTCATAAACCTTCTACTTTTAGTTAGTGAATATGACGTGAGTGTAATATAAACTTTAGTTTAGATGGGATAAAAAAAACATAAAGCTTGATAAGTCCTATGTGATTGGTTTCAGAGGGAATTGAGTGTATATAATTCCACAATGCATTAACCTGATAGAAAATATTTGTAATAATCATACAGCAATTCTTTAGATATTCATGTTGGTTTACTCCGAGACAAGATTTCTATGCATCAGTATGTGACAGTGAACAATTTGTAGGTTTCCCAACCATTTTCTAACATTCAAAATATCATGTTATAGAAAATAATTATAAACTAACGGATGATGAATGTGCACAGTGTTGGTGGAGTGAAATATACAAGGCAGAATAGCAGATTCAAAATGATTTATTGTTTGAATGAAGAAAATAACTAAAGGGGTGAAAAGTGAGTGTAATAGTAATTTAAAATGAGATGATATATTTCTTTTAATGGATTGATTACCTTACTAGCAAAGATTTCTCCCTCTTTTTTGGACAAGAAAGTTTTGGGTGAAGAATGAATTTTGACAGAAGAAGTGATGCAATAGTGTGAGGAGAGTTGAATAGAAAAATGAAGATTTGATGAGGGAGGGGGGCAAATGGGTCTTTGTGAATGCTCCACTAATGAAAAGGTGGAGTGCCCAACCAAATTTGACCATAACATAAAAGAGAGAGAGAAAAAAAAAGGAATTAAAATGAAGAAAAAGCATAAAAAAACAAAGAAAGAAACAAACGCACACAATGAGGTTTGGGTAGGGATGAGCTGTCGTGGTGCATTAGATGCCTTTATCAGATGCTCACCTGTGCTGTCTAGCTACTCACCTCTACCGGACTCTCTTCTCTCTTCTCTCTTCTCTCTTCTCTCTGTAAGGTATTTTTGTATCTCTATGTATACGTATATGTGTATGTATATGTGTATGTATATGTGTATGTATATGTGTAGAGTATACTATACCCCCCTCTCTTAACTTTAACCATCTCACCCACCCACTGCCATTCACCAACTTGATGATCAAGCCCCCCAAGGCTCCAACTTTTAATTACTATTTGCTTTTCTTTCTTCTTTACTTCACACTTCACATTTAAATGTTAGTTATCAAACACACTGAATCAATGTGAATCTCTCATGTTTTAATTTTTACTTGAAAAGGGGATCCAGACTGACGGGTGTAGTAGTGCAGTGAAGTTGAAAATAAATTTGGATTTTGTTGTGATTGGCTTGGGAATTTGAAGGAGAGGTTTAACTTGAGTGTGAATGAAATGAAGGCAATATTTTAGAGAGAAAAAAAGAGATAGAGAAAGATGGTGCTTAGCTTAGCTTAGCTTGGCTTGACTTTCAGGTATGAAGTGGAGGAGTGAGTGAGTGAGTGAGTGAGGAGAGCCATACATATTATAGCTGCTACAATCTTTGCAGGCATCTATGTAGTGTGGGAGCAACAAAGCCCAATTTTTAGCATTCCTTTTACCAGACCCCACGAGTGGCCTTCTGTTCCTTTTTTTTTTTTCTCTTATCAACAACTAAGGTCCCCCCTTTCTCTCTCTCTCTCTCTCTCTCTCTCTCTCTCTCTCTCTCTCTCTCTCTCTCTGTGTTGTGGTCTGAGCAGAGAGGAAGACAACAGTCAATCAAAACCGAGAACCCCACAAACTGAGAGTCTTAGTTGGGTCCAAAGAGTGTAGAAATTTAAAAACTCTTTCTCTTTCTCTCTCTCTCTCTGTGTTTGTCTGTGCCTGTCTCTCTCTATCTAACAGAGTCCCACACCCACCCTACCCGTCTTTCTCTGTCTATCTAAAAGGGAAAGAGAGAATGGGAATGAGGGAGATGGAGTTGGAAGAGGAAAACAAAACATGGGGCTCATGATTCATCATCTCATCTCATCTCATTCCATTCGCTTCAAAGAAAAATAGAATACAAAAAAAGAAAACAAAAAAAAAGAAAAAAATAGAAAACAAGGAAACCTCGTGAGAGGCTTCCCCACCAAATGGAACTATCAGATTTGCAAAACAACAAGCAGAGCAGCAGCAACACAAACAACACAAACACAAAAACAAACACAAACACAGGTGGTAGTGGAACTGCAAATACTCAGACTCAGTCTCATCCTCATCCTCTTCCCCATCCCCATCCTCACCATCACCACCCACAATCCTCTTCTTCTCATCTCGTCGTCCCTTTCGATGCCAGGCCAAACCCTCCCTCCCCCTTCATCTCTTCCTCCACCTCTTCTTCCAATTCTTCATCCTCCTCCTCTTCCGCCTCTGCCTCTTCCCACCTCATCGATGCCTCCCTAGCCATCGCCACCAGATCTGAAGATTCCGCCAAGAATACCCAACAACTCTCCACCACCGTCGCTGCTCCCTCCCCCGCCACCAACCCTCCCAAGCGATCCACCAAGGACAGGCACACCAAAGTCGACGGTCGCGGCCGCAGAATTCGAATGCCCGCCACCTGCGCTGCTAGGGTTTTCCAATTGACCAGAGAATTGGGTCACAAGTCCGACGGCGAGACCATCGAGTGGCTCCTCCAGCAGGCCGAGCCCGCCATCATCGCCGCCACCGGAACCGGCACTATCCCCGCCAATTTCTCCACCCTCAACGTCTCCCTCCGCAGCAGCGGCTCCACGCTGTCGGCGCCGCCGTCCAAGTCCGCCCCGCACACCTTTCACGGCGCGCTCGCTCTCACTCATCACCCTTACGAGGAAGCCTTTCAACACACGGCTTTACTAGGCTTCCATCCTCACGCTCACGCCCACCAGCAGCATCAACAGCATCAACTTCTCTCCGCTGATCAAATCGCGGAAGCGCTTCCCAGTGGTGACTCCGGCGACAGCTATCTAAGAAAACGCTACCGAGAAGATCTGTTCAAAGACGATGACATAAACACTCAATCCCAGAACGAGAGCGGTGACGGCTCTTCCCCTAAAACTCCAAACCTACAGCTCCCGAAACAGCAGCAGCAAACCGAAGCTGGTTCTGGGCTTCTCAGGCCCTCGAATTTGCTACCCGCGACAGCGATGTGGGCTGTGGCTCCCGCTTCCGCAAGTGGGCCTCCAGGAAGCACAATTTGGATGCTTCCGGTAACCGCGGCTTCTTCTTCTGCTTCTGCTGCAGCTTCAGCTTCTGCTTCTGCTGCAGCTTCAGCTTCTACTTCTTCTGGTGGTGGTGGTGGTGGTGGATCCTCGGCGAGTTCGGAGAGTCAGATGTGGCCTTTTCCTCAGACTGGTTTCATGCCAAGGTTCAATCTTCCGAGTGCGCTTGAATTCCAAGGTGCACGTGGGGGTTCTCTGCAATTGGGGTCCATGCTAATGCCGCAACAACCTTCTCAGCATCTGGGTCTCGCCATGTCCGACTCCAACTTGGGCATGCTGGCTGCCTTTAATGCTTACACTAGGGCTGGTTTCAATATTAACTCTGACAATCATCACCACCACCACCATCATCATCATCATCCCTTGGAGCATCAGCATCAACATCAACATCAACCTCAACCTAGTGAGAGCGGAGAAGATGCTCCTAATAGCTCCCAATGAACTTTAAAATTGGTTAGTTCGCTTCGTTTTCATCTGTAGATTCTGTACTGTAAATATGTCAAAATTTATTATATATAACCCTCCGTATAATTTCTACATTGTAATTTGTGGAGGAGGAGCTACAGTTTGATTATTGGATTTCTTTTTCCTTGTTCTTTTTTTTTCCTTGCAGATTGGAAGTTGAGTTGAATGAATTTGTGATAAGTGAGTGCTTTTGAAAAATCAATGGATGCATGCTAGCTCATGCTCAGCACAGTTGAGTTGATAATTAGATGTTGCTCTAGTTATGCTTTTTTTTTTATTATTATTATTTACATTTTTTTGTGCTTCTTTTCTTTCGAGGGAGTGCATTTCTTTAGCTTGATTTGGAGATCTTGGTATGTTTGGTTTTGGTCCAAAGGGACTTAGGTAGCAGACAGAGAGAGTTTGTATAGGAGGAAATTTGTCTTGCTATTTTTATTTACTTTATTTGCTTCTTCTCTTTTCTTTCTATGTATGACACTATGAAAAACAATTAAAACAAAAGAATTTAAAGGGAAAGATTTGAATGCCTTCCTTCCATGCTCCTCATATATGTTTCTGTTTCTTTCCATTTATAATTCAAATCTTTTCTACTCATAAAATAGCATGTACTGTATTAAATATGATGGTATTTTTTTCCCTTCTAATGTTATTAATGAATGTATATTTCCCTTTTAATATGTATTTGTTTGTCTGAAGATTTGAATGTTATTATTAAATGAAATAGTTTGAAGATTTTGTGCTCCTCTTACAGCAGGAAAGTGTATAATAATAAAATGTGTGTGTGGCGTTATAAAAGAAATGATTTTTCAGAAAAATTGAAACCAGAAAAAGATAAAATAATTAGAATGGCAGTAACCAACTAAGCAAAACAGGATTGCCAGGTAAGAAAGGAGTGTGAGCCAAAAATATATAAATAGTAATTCCTGCTAGCTTGACTATACAAATCTCAGTTACTTATATAAGATAACTTCAGAGGATGTCAGAAGATGGAAGGCATTAATTTCCACCACTTTTCTTCTCACACCATGCTTTTTTATTCTATTATTTATCAGTTACACGAATATTTTTTAAATCAAAACTCTTTTTCTTTTTATCTCATGGACTATGTAGAAGAAAATAATGCGATGTGATAAACTGGAGGAAGACAGTGAATTATTACAGCTATGACAGTCCTTGATTTTGTATACGTTTAGCAAGTGAAAGCTTGGTTTGACATTGAAAAGAAGAAAGTGTGGTGGTAGGTACATATAAAATGTTATATGTATGTAATGTTTGTAGGTTATAATGGAGTGAAAGGGAAGAAAAAAAGAAGATTGAATGGGAAAGTTGAAGAATGAATGAATAATAGAGAGGGGGAAAAGACAAAAAGAAGAGAGAGAGAAGGAGAGAGAGATAATGAAAGGATGGTAACGTTGTGTATAAGGCAGGACGGCAAGGAAAATGACTTTGGTGTTGACTTTAACAGTCAATTTCAGATGACTAGCCTCTCTTCATTGCCCAATCATTCTCTCTTTTTTATTTTTCCCGTTTTCATCACCTCTCACTTTTAACCATTTACCCTTATTTCCCCCTATATATATACATTCAACAACATTTTATGCAGACAAAATATTTATTTAAAAAGTATATTATAGTTTAATGCAGAAAAAATTGAAATTTGATGTTGTTTTGGTCATTTCCTAATAAGTGGATATGGCATATTATGATTGTGATTCTATGGGGAAAATCACCATAGGATACCCCTTAGCTTCTACTTTCTTAGCAGACAAAACTAAACTTTCACTCACTTTACAAGAAAAATTTACTTTTTTATTTTTTCTTTATGAGAATAAAATTTGAAAAGTCCCTGACTTATCTTTATCACTTTGGCATTGTTTGGATAATGGTTTGCTTGTACCAAAGAAACCGCAAATCCCGCTTTGAAAAGCTATGAAATTGTAGAGTACTCCTAATACAAGTGTTTTATTAGGATTACTTATTATTATTCATAATCAAAACCACAAGTTTTGACCTCAGAATTAAAAATTAATAATTATTGTGTTTAATTATTTGGATATTGAAAGACGTGTTTTGGGGTTTTCACTTTATGTGTTTAAGGAAAGGACATGGAGGAATGATATGATGAGAGAGAGAGAGAGAGAGAAGATTGGATGATGAAAGGAACGGCCAGGATTGATTGTGGTGAGGGTGTACAGTGCACAGCCATCGATCAAGTTGTATTAAGTATTGGGTGGGGACCACCTCACCGAATATGTGAATAATAATGCAATGAAGATAAAGTCCCACGCGCTTCACGTGCTCCAATCATATGGCTCCCAAGTGCGTGTTTGGTTTGGAGGAAAGCAAGTGTGATTCCGCAACAGTGCCGCGCGTGGTCGTCAAACTTTGAGACAATGATTCTCCTCTTCCCACTCTCCACTGCTTTTATGTTTTTCTGCTAAACTCTTTCCCACCGCATAACAATTCATATCTTTTTTTTTTAATATAAAAACCAAATATGTCTGTCAGTAACAATCTTTTATTTAACCTAATTTATTAAAATAATATTTTTATTTTATATTTTTTAATAAATGCTAAAATGTATGTTAGAAAGAGGGTAGTACAGAGTGTGTCCTGAACACTTATTTCTCTGTAATAAACATAATTAGGGACAGACTCATGTGCTTTTCTTATTCCACTTCAATTTTTGAATTTTTTTTTTTTGTTTAAATTGGAATCCAATCTTGTCTATAGATATAGAATGAGTTTGAGTTTAAGTCATGTTCAAATAATGCATTAATTTTAACCTTATATACATAGTTAAACTTAAAGTTAAGTAACTTTGAAATATATATTTCAACATAAATAATATAAATATAATCATTTATTAGATCTAAATTTTTATTCTTGATTGATTATTTAAAATTATATTTCTAACAAAAATATGATAGTGATTAGATTAAGATGAATTGAAGTAAAGGGTAAATTAATAGTAAGAAATAGGTTAGGTGTAATATCTTAAACATAGTTGCATTTAATGGAATTAATGAGTCATGAACATCTCTAATTTTATACATCTCATACCCACTACTTACTAATTTGCATTTATTTAAATGTTTTATTGATATACTGTATACTTGTAGAAAATTTATGATTTAGAATATAACTTTATTTGAATTCATATTATAGATAATTTAATTATTTTATGCTTTCTAAACATATAACAAATCTTTATGAGTCCTTAAACGTTTTTTTAGAAAAAATTAACAAAACAGTTAAAAATTAGTTAAAGTGAATATTAAATGTCCAAAGCTTCTAATATCCATTGATATTCTTGAATACCAACTCATTGCTATTCTAATTATGACACAATAAATTTGTTCAATTTAAACCTGATCCTTTCTTTCTTTCTCTCTCTCTCTCTCTCTCTCTATATATATATATATATAGGAGATATACAAGAAGATTAAGTGTTTAGAGAAAACAAACAAGACTCGAAACAAAAAAAAATCTCAAACCCTAGCATCAGATCAAAGAGAATTTCAAAGACTAGCATCCCATTTCAAAGATATTTATGTACATTTCAAATTTCAATGACCATGTTAATTTAAATACAGCATGATTTGTATCAAATGTTATGAAGGAGTAGTAGACTCCTACAATGCAAACCAACCCTAGTTGAGGACGACCCTACACAGTAATTTTCTGTGTAATGTGGTCCATTTTGGTGATTTTGGATCTGGCAGTGGTTAGTAGCTTAACTCTGCGCCTGAATTCTGAAGTCACGTGTGCAACCTATCGCATCAGCTTGTTACATAAAATTTGTCCTACAGCATTAAACAGGGGACAGATATAGCAAACGAAACAAATTAATCAACTTTTAGCAAAAGTGAAAGGGGAAGGTGGTAAGGAGTTGCTCATATGCTGAATAACTATTTGCATGGTAAAGTATAAAATAAATATAGCCCCTTGGTGGACAAAATCAGTTTGTGTTCTCACTTGTCACCAGCAATGCCAGAATAACTGACTACGACAACCTTATTGTGCTTTTCTGTCTTGCACCTGGTCCCCTTTCTCCAGTGGTAAAAGAGATAACATCCACAGCCTACACAAATACCAATCACTGTGGTTAAAACGGTAATACATCATGCAAGCTCACCCAGTCATAACTAGTTATTAGAAATTTGGGTCATCAAATACTGATTCATTCTTTCATAAATGTATCTCATCCTGATAAAAAAGACACTCTGAATAAGCACATGGTGAAGATTTCTATTAAACAGACAAGAATATATATAAACTTTTAATATATATTTTCAACTTAATCCATGTATTTAGAGGCAGCAACAAAGACGAGGTAAGGTGAAGGAAATGTACGGTAGCTAACAAGGATTTGACAACCTCAAAATGGTCCCAAATTAATACGAAAAAATGCAACTTTTATCATCATTGAAACAACTAGCACTTACCAGCGCAATTAGTGTCTTCAATTATCATATAAAATCATTAGGCATTAATCACCATTTCACCACCACATGTGTACCCTTTTGGGTCTACTTGCCTAGTAACCAAGTTTAGTAATGCAATGTCTAGAGCAAAGGGATAAGTAATGAAGAGCTTACGACACTTTGTCTGCAACATAAAATATTGGAAGTCTTTCCACTCCTGCAGCTTTCCATCTGTGTTTTTCAAAGGATATTTCTTGCTCAGACTCTGACCCAGTTGCAGTTAGAACAAACTGAAATATACAATGTATGTTTTTAGTTCACTATAGTTGATTCATGATAAAGTTAACATGATATTTTAGTTTTGAATACCAAAAGGAAAAAGCAAAATAAATAAATAAAAGAATGAAGGAGAAAGAAAGAACTTGAAGGGAAATAAACAACATAGTCAACATACCAGTGGGAAAAGTATAGCCATAATCCCGTAACTAACAAGGGGAGAGAAAAAGAATATAGCCAAAACACATGGGCTCCCTGTAAGGAAATAAGTTACATATTAATCTCAAACATGAAGCGAATCATAGGATAAAGTACTGTACTATATATAGAACAGCATTTTGTTCCAATGTAGTTCATCATTCTTCAATATGATAGAATTAAGAATGAATTTTAAACTTCAACACCTAAGGAGTCAACTTCAATATGAATTATATGGATTCTGCTTACCAACTTTACACTCCACAATGTTGAAATTTCCCCAACCTCATCCATATTACTTAGTCATCCTTCCACTAACAAATTATAACTTTGTCACTTACACGTGTGTTACAGAGACTGATTGTGGTTTAACTTTTACTAGAAAACACACAAAAAAAGGAACTGTTCTTCTTCCAAAGGTTAGTATTATAAGTTATTTTTTATCTATAAAACCAATAAAAACAATCAAAGGAATCCTCATGATCTAACATATGAAACTCTCTACCTAAAATGATAAGTTAAATTCTCGTGATTAGTGCTAGTTGATTTCAAGTATACTTACCAAAACCAGCAAAAAATGGCCAGTAAGATTCAAAGTAGTCCAGCCTTCTGTCAAGAGCCACTTCATTGAAGTTCCATTTGTACCTAATAAGAAGGCATATTTCTGAACATGCTTTCAACTATTAAAGACATCAAGTAGTAGATGAAATTATGGACCACGTACTCGAAGCAGTAATATGCATACATCCAGGAAAGGAGTAAAAAATTAAGCAGCTTCCCTATGTATGGTATGAATCCTGTTGCATAGACCTGCATATAACATCAGAGATAGCATATGTAAGGATAAAATGAAGGAAAATCGATTTTACTGAATATCTAGGCATGTATATACTATCCTATTTTTATGGAAACAAAATTGTAATGATTTTAGTACCTCAAGAAAAAAAACACTCAAAAGGAGTATCGAGTAAACCTGCTGTCCTATTCCAATCATGACCCTGAATTAAGTAAATACAGCAGCTGAACCTTTTAGCAGTATTCACCCCGAGAGAACTGATCAATTAGAAAATAAGAAAGAATATTGCTCCATGAAGAATCTATTAATTAGAACTTTACCCTCCCAAGCCAGATGGTCCTTTTACATGATGAGCATTTTGTACAGTCGGTGAATTGTTTTGGCTTGAGCCTTTCTCTACAGTAAGCTTAGATTTTCCCATTGCAGCATACCCATACTTGGCAATGTCATTGTACCTAAAAATATTTCTGTTAGCAATTCTGAAGGAATAATTTTCATAGGGAGACTGGTGTATTCAGCAAGAAACAGGAAAAGCAAATATAAAAATAAGAGCAAGAGCTTCCAACTTTGGAGAAACCTCCTAGCCTTCTCCTTTCCTCTTAGTAACCAATAACAAACAAACTCACCCCACACTAATTTGGTTTCAGTCCACAGAATAAACCTATAGGACCTTAGGTTTTGAATCCTCAAATCCATCAGTGGCCACCCTTAAAAGCTCTATTGACCTTAGGGTAGAAGTTTCGGAATTGGCCTCTGATGCTTCTCTCCTTTTCCCAAGTAACCTCTTCTATTGGTTTATATTTCCAGAGGATCAGCCATTCAGAGTCTTCCCTAGGACAAATGTATCACAAGAAATCAGGATTGCATCAGACTTGACTTGTGCCAACAATTAGGACTTAGCCTTTTTGTCCACTGAAATCTGCTTAAGTGGGCAAAGTTTGACATAGATTTAGTTGCTGACATTGAAGATGACTTCCTACCTACGAGTATCAATACTGCTTGTGATAGTTTGTTGCACCTGTGATATGCTGAATTGAGTTACTTGGGTGCCTTATATCTATCCCTCACCCAGTATCTTGGCTACTAACTAATGTCTCACCAGAGAGATAGAGTGTACTGGCGGAGGGAAGGAAACCATATACTGCTTCAACAAGAGTAAATCAAGTAGTAGAGCAGCAAGTGTTTTGTACTAAAATTCATTACAAGAAAACCAAAATGCTTAGATTGTTCAGAAGCAAAACACTGAAAATAAGTCTCCAAACAGAAGCTAAACTCCACAGTTTGTCTTCCGTGTATCGATGATAGGACATACTCATCTTAAAAATAGTCCCTTGTAGGTGAATTATCTCTTAACAGGAATTGGGAAGGAACAAAAGCTCCCTCTCATTCACAATTGCACTTGGAAAACCATGTAATCATACTACTTCAACAAAATTCTTAGCAACAACCATGGCAGTGAAAGGGTATTTTATAATGACAAAAATAGGCATATTAGAAAAGGTGTCTACCACAACCATGATTACTTAGTACCCTTCAGGTTTTGGATGACCAGAAATAAAAAATAATGCATGGAAGCCTCAGCAACAAGGAGAAAATTTTCAGTCATCCCACAAAATAAAGTTCTTAGCCATCCCACAGAAAGTTTTGGATGTTGTAATCCCTCTCATATTTCATCATGCATTTTCTGCAAGGAACTTGGTGATGTTCCTACTACAAAGCACAGACTCGGACATATGGACAAGGCTAAATTAAAAATCATAGGACATGGGGACTCAACATATATAAAATAAAGGACAAAAAATTAAAAATGATCGAATATCACCATAAAATGTATATATTCGTACGATAATAAGTCTGACAGGCAAAAGTATTAAGAGACATCTTATTAGATTAAAAAAAATGTAAGACAATTTGAGAAACCTATCATTTTAAAGAAAAATCCGAAAAAAAAAGTATCAAATTTCTCAATCACCATGGGAAAGAACCAGTATTGTACTTCTAAAGAGTCATAAGAAGAAATACATAAATATCAAATTCCTAATAATTATAAAATCCCTCCCTAATAAAAATATAATCATTATAAGCAAATTAAATCATTAATAAAAGCATCAATCAAAATTAAATCATAAAAAAGAAATCATTAATCAAAATTAAATCATAAAAAAAAAAATTTAATCAAATTAAATCATAAGAAGAGAGATTACACAAAAACAGGGAGTCTATAAATGAAGAAGGTGCAACAGTTCAAGAATGAATGGTGGTTGGTTGCTTCGACGGAGGTTGGTTCATCAAAATAATGTTTGTATAAGCAAAGAGTAGATCAAAAGATAGAGCATACACGAAGAAGGTGTGATAGTTCAATGGCAGACAACGACTAGTTCGAAGGTTGTGGACGATGGCTGGTTTGACGAAGAATGACGATAGGTTCGATGACTAACGGTGTATTGCAAAGGAATTGTTAGAGATCCCATATCGACTAGAGATAAGACTAAACTAAAGTACATAAGTGGAAAGTAAATCTCGTCTTATAAGTCAGTTTATAAGATTGAGTTAAACATCTTTTTCAATTTCTAATATGCTATTATAGTGTATCCTAGTAAGGTTTTTCGAACTTATTGTGTCACCTGCTAGTTATAATATATAAATGAGGTATAAATAAAAACACCTACAAATAGAAATAAATCCTTTCTTTCAAAATATAAGAGAAGAGCTCCTAGCAATGGAGAAATCTCCAAGCCTTTTAAACTTTCAAGTAGAAAAATGAAAAACAACCTCATCCCTTCTACATGATCACTCTTCCTTACAACAACATAAACTATAAATTCCAACAAGAATTCCAGCCCATCACTGATTTTGGATAGAAAAAGCAGTTTATAATATTTATTTGTGTAGGATTGTATATGTGGACATAGAATGGGACTGAAAGGCTATAATATTTCTAATTTTCGGGGTTCTTTCCATCTTTTGGAGAATATATAGTCTACCGCCCAACACATACAACATGAAAATAAAGATGCAAGACAGAAGATTAATAAGAAAATATTACCAAATTGTGCTAAGAACTATGCTGAACACGTATAGCGGGTAAAACCAAAGCACCTGCAGGGAACATAAAGAAGGAAAATCACAACAGATTAAATGGAAAAAGAAATTCAATTGCAGAGTTTTTTTTTCTTGTGCGAACTAGATATATAAAAACATCTAAAATACATTGCATCAAAAGAAAATGAAAAACTCCTCTGAGCAGTTATGTGATTAACATTGCAAACATTGAATTTTAAAATTTGATATTTCCATTACACCTTCCATGCTTTTCTAATCAATAGATTCTTGAAATATTAGTTCAGCAATTATGAAAACATTCAAGGCAAGACTTGTCAAAGTTGCATTAGTCCAGGATAATCAATAGATTCTTCAATTAATATAAACACTGAAAATCCATGCAAGTTATAATGGAAAACAAAAATCAATTTACGAAGAAATACAACAAAGTACTTTATAGGGTCAATGTGCACTTTAAAAATAGTATATTTCATACTTACATAACAGAGCTGAATGAGTGCAAGACGTAAGAAAGAATAAAATTTCAAAGTGCCATCAAGGTCACACAGTTTATGGGAAACAAGCTGTGAGCATTGATCAGGTAATATCCACCACAATGCAGGAATCACAACCGAGTTTAGGACGAATATACTGCACAAGAATTTAAAGATTTTAAAATTATTAAACATGTAGAATTTATATTCATGATTTGAGTAGGGCAATTCATAGATGACAAAATGACGCAGGTATCAACCAATAATTGTCAATAATTCTTTGCAGCAAATTCTTATTCGCTGTGTTAAAATTCATGAGCAAAACACTTTTAAGGGACAGAGAGATCTCCTTCTGCAGACCCTGGTCCCTTCAAAACCCACTCGTCCAAGCACAGACAGCTAGCTTACCTAAAACTCAAATTGAGATGTCTATTCCAGGAAATTGGAGAAAAGGATTGATTTTGTTAAAAAGCATGATATGAAAAGTCTAACATTATTAAATATTTCAAATCTCAAAATTAGGTCTTCCCAATTAAAGTCTATTAGTATATATCATAAAGCACAGATGAAAAGACAGATTGGAATAGAAAACTCTAACTCTATATAATCCTTAAGCCTGACAACACCATGAACTCCATTATACACAGTTGAGAAGTGAATGAAAAACAGAAATTTTTAATTTTTCACACTGAATAATACATTTTTGTGAAAACTGCTGAAGACTGAATCAAGAGGAGCAAAATGCTACCTCACACCAGAATCAAGACCATAAATGTGTTACAACCATTTCCATAACAACTCTGGAAAGGAGACTAAAAGCATGAAACTTTAGAAAATTGGTGAAACTCACAACACAAGAGACAAGTAATAAAGGTTGTCTGACATCCATTGGATTACAAAATTTGATTTTCCAGTGGAGAGTTATGGTAATTTAGAGGATTAGGGGTTGATTTTTTGTTAAAATGGATAAAATGGTGTATGGATGTGATTAATGGGAAAGAAAATACCTTCCCAAGAAAAGGAAACCATTTAAGAGGAAACACTGGCCAGTTCGCATCAAAAGGTTGTTGGACCTCAAACACAGAATAAAAACGCGATGAAGGCAACACGCTTCTCCTAAGCCTTCAAACCAGAGAGAAGCAGCCATCTTCACTTTGTCGCTGACTTCCATTGGCTGTTTCTGCGACCAAACCAAACAAAGCAATCGCAACACTCTTCACAGCCCTTTTACTTCATCACGCACCTTTCCTAAGGTTTTTTTTCGTTGAATTTTGGTGTAAGGTGATGTATATATATATATACTCTAATGATTGTTTTTTTTTTTTTTTTTACTTTTATTAGATTAGATTTTATAATAACTATTCCCATTTGTTTAAGTTACCATCTTATAATTCCAAATCACATTTTTAAAAATACTATAGTCGGAATTCTATATTTAGACATATTTAAAAATATATTTGATTATTTGTTATATTTTTGAAATTTTTAAGTAAAAATAAAATGAGTTATTAGAAAATATTTCTTTATATTCTTATGCGAGTATACTTGTTTTCCCTTCACTTGAGAATAAAAAAGGATTTCAACAGAAAAAACATAAAAGATATTTAAAATATTTTTTTATAAGGGCTTGACAAACATATAATTTTGAACTTAACAATGAAGGTTTAGTTTATGTAAATAATTAATGAATATTTTAAGTTAATATATAATATTTTTATTATAGATCAAATTTTAAAAATATTTAAATTTAATTTAAAAATAAAGATAGAAGAGAATAAAGAATAATTAAAAAAATCAAATATGAAAAAAAAAAACCTATAATAGTTTGTAATGTCCAAAATAATTTTTTTTATTAATTCAGAAAAAAAAAGTGAAAGAGACTATGAAAAAATATAGTAATATTAAAAAATTCAAATTGATTTTTCTAAAATTATAATAAAACTTAGATTTTACAGTAGATTTTTATCATAATTTAAAATCGTTGATTCTATAATCATTAGTTATTATTATATTTTATCTTTCCAAATCTTTAAAATATTTAATTTAGATAAAAGTACAAAACATTACTTGATTATTTAATGTATAATAATATAAATTATATATTAGGAATTATTTTTATAAACTTTTTACTATATGATTAGATTATACATGTCCATAAAATCATTCATATTAACTAAATTTTCTTGATGTTGAATTCTTTTATAACAATTACCTAAAAATGTTTTCTTTTCTTATCCAAAGGTTTCGTTATCTAAAATATTATTTTAAATTAAACTATATTTGTTATCCGTTGCATGTTAAGGTAGGTCCAAATCGCATTTTCGACCTTAATAACATCTACTGTATCTTCAATACCAAATCGATTCCTCCAACTTGACCAACATAATTGTTATAAACAAAACATACCAAATTATTAGATTGTATAAAATCTTAAACTCTTAGTACATTCTTCATTTGCATGTCCAATATTTTGATAAAAATGACAGTGCTCCTTTTTATCAACACCGTTTTGAGAATCTGAATAAAATTGTAAAAAAAAAAAAAAAAAAAACTAATTTAAAATTAAAAAGCATTTTATGGTATGTATAAAATATCTTTTTTAAATCCTTGTTGATATTACTCTAAAATTTGTAGTAGTTTCTTCAAAATTCACAAGAAAATCCTTTTTCCAGCAGTAACGAGTTCGAAATAGAATTTAAGTCTGTAAAGAAAAATAGTATAATAACAGAAGTATTGTTTAAATTAAAAAGAAATAAATGGAAGTGTATTTGCATGTTACTCTTCTTTTTACCATGCGTAGTGATGAATGTATGTATGTATTAAACGATGCATTGGAGGTAGGAATCTACAGATCCTGATTTCCATATTTAATTCCCAACAAGCGCAAATATGGAAGGTCAGCTCGAGTTCAAATGGCAGCAGGCAGACACTGATAATAACATTGCAATGCTGTCCAGTTCAAAATTTGATGATGATGAATATTTTCATTTAACTGAGGTACACTATATATAATCAATGTGCAGAAAATTACATTGGCCTTTGTCTTCTGTATGGAGGGCAATAGAGGGGTATGCAAGGCAAGATCAGAAATCATAATCATCAGAAGGCCAAAAGAACAGTGATAGGAAACTCTCATCCTTCGACTCCAACTGTATCAGGGAAAAAATATGGGGAGGGAAATAATCAGTAAAATACAGACGACCTTGGCAAAATCCCTCCCCGTTGCCTCAAGCTCATTCAGAAATGCAAGATGTGATACAAGGACTATTATCATGGCGATCTCATGGAATCTTGCCGTCTAAGAGGAATTCCTTCGCCACCATCAAACCCATCCTCTTCTGAATGCTTAGGAAGTCTAATAGATAAAGAAGTTTGTAAACCTGCACATAAAGATAATATTAATAAAAAACCTGCACATAACGGCCCTACACAACGAAGTACATGTGAGCACGAGTGTCATCTATAATATGAAATTGCTACAGTACGATAGCTAGATCATACCATCAGCCATATCCTTAGTTTTGTGCAGAAGAAAAGTTCCTGAAAGAATGGTCACAAACCCACATATTTCTGTGATAACTTGTGTTGGACTTTGCCTGTCCCAGTCCTGACATCAAATTCAATTCTCAAGGTTAACCTTCAAAATAAGGAAGACTTGACAGACATTGAATGTGCAAAAAACAAAATAAACTGATGGCTTAAACATCAGATGCGTAACAATTGAAGTGATGAAAAATAAATATTTGCATCTCCAAAAGTTGTTTCACACCCTATTTCGCAACAAAAGTTGCCTCGGCAGACACTCGTTTATTCATAAAAGCATCCACCTCATACTTCAACTGTAAGCAGTTTATTACGGAGGTATAAAATGAGGTTGACATTGTAATAGGCAACAACCAGCGTCAAATATCGTTCAAGATCTGGTAACAACGCCAAAACAAAATCATATTAAGCATTATCCTAACAAACTAACAACAATCAATCCTTTCCCCAACGAAGGATTGGTTATACAGTCAATATAATAATACTTTATCATAAATCATATCGAAAGTATTCACTCCTAAATCCTTCGTAAAAGTTTTCCCCATAGTTTTTCTTGGTCTCTCTCAGACTTTGGATAGGAGATTGGGCTTTCCAATCATTTGATCTATTATCCTTATTGAGGCCTCTACACGTTTTCTTCATACATACCTAAACCTTAACAATCTAACAAGTAGTAATGACATTGACAAAAGTCTAGCATAAATCTAAACTACCAGAAGGCTGGAACGTGTCCAAATTTCAAGGAGCAACTAGTAAAGAATTTGAAGAAACAGCCAAAAGCAAAAAATACTTCTCAAATCTGAGCTTCTCTGTCTCTATTATTAAATATCTTTCATGATGATGCGCTTTATTTTACAGTCACAATAAAAATGGAATTTTAAACAAACAATAATATAATGTAGAAAGAAAGATAATTAAAACTTAAATGTTGACCAAGAAGCTTTAAAACACATTATACAATATACAATCAATCCTGATTATTTTAACACAATTTATAGAATCTTAAAGTAAAGCAACAAAGTGGTGTCCAACTATACCAGTTAGGTGATAACACTTACCTTAAACATAATAACACTAGCCACAATGGTGAATGTTGTGAACATAACGTAATATATGGGAGATACCACTGCCGTATTAAATGTATCCAGTGCCTGATTGCAGATATGAAAAAATATTATCAAATGAATGATAAAGCAGAAAGAACTATTCCATCAAACCCCAAAAAATTGAGACGATGATACATAAAAATAATTGCATAATATTACTAAGTAGCAGAATCATGACAAAAGACCCCCAGGACCATGAAAACATATAGTTTTATCCTAAAACTGCAAATTCAACTTTAAAGCCATAGAAAAAATAAACTTGTTCTAATTATAAACCATCCAGATACCTAAACCCAAGGTTGTCAAACTCGAGAGTCTACGTAAACTCGTGGAGCTTCTGTAGACTCGACTCGTAAACTTGTAAACGTTTTACCTAATATAAAAAATAATATTAAAAAACCTATTAATGACATATTCGCATAACATAATACCCTCAAGAAAAAAAACCAACATTTCAACTTCATAATAAAGTAAAGTAGCATTTACAAAAATAAAGTCATGGTACATTAATACTAAATAAGACCAAACCATTTAAATGGCCAAATGATAAATAAATTCATACACACATAAGTTCCTAAAGTGAATTCATTTTAAAAAGAAGTTAATTTCATCAAATTATTTGAGCTTGGGTAAAACACTTACTATGGGGTCAATTGGGGGTCATTTTTAAACTCATTCACTCTCACTTCTTAACTAAAGAGTTTATGTGAGTTTACACAAGTTTAACAAACTTTCCTGAATTTATCTAGAAAAGAGTTTGATACCTAGTTAATTCATTTTCTCTACCTAGAATCATAAAACCACAACAGTCTAAGAGTTAACTCGAGTTTGACAACCATGCCTTAACCTGCCTTTCTGTGCATTTGTGATTTCTAATAAATTCTAGACAATAATAAATGGCATGTTGTTCAAACTTCTCTCAGTATTAAATTATAAAATTCATCACAGTGGCGTTCTCAGACCTTCTTCCTATGTTATTACCTGCCTGCAAGCCATTTGAATAATAATGCAAACGATGAGGTTTTAAGGAGTTTAGAGCAAGATTACCATGGCAAAATATAGCCAACACAGTGAGTAACGGTTAATGGATTCACTATTTCGACTTTCCAGATTGATGTTTTCTTTGCTTTTTGTAATAATTAAAATTCCTTGTCATGTCAATAAATTACTTTATGATCTACAACTCATTTTTATTATATTTCTTCAGAACCAATGTTAGATATGTTATATTCTCAATTGTAAAAAGCCAAAGTTTCTATGTGCATAACTATTTAAACTGCATGTGTGGATCCACTTCAAAATGAAGGACGATTTTGAATTTCCAACAGTCTGCATGCCACATAGGTGAAACTTGGAAACTTAATTTCAGAGTTTTCCAAAAACATTAAAAGACAATGAATTCTTTGCCAACTGACAAACGAGAGTCACACTTCTACTATTCTCCTTATTGATCTTCTTCCTCATTTAGCTGTCAGTTTTCCTATCAAGTTTGGGAACTTTCTTTATCATTTAAATACAAGCATTTTACATATTCCCCTTGTTTACATATTAGATACTATTTATTCATTAAACGGTGAATATGACCAAATATGTTCTAAACCATGGGATAAATTTTTCAATCAATCACATAAGTTTACTTAAAGATGACAAGGTCATATGTGATGGTAACATGTCTAAAGTTAAAAGATTTACAAAATAAATCATGGTTCAAGAAACATATCATGCATAAGCCGGATAGAAGATAATAACGAACACTTGGAAAATTTTATATTCTTCTCAACACAAGCAAGAAAAGTTTACATACACAAAATGTTTAAAAATCAAAATGGCATTTAAAAAAACATAAACATAAAATACATGATACTTTAACAGATTTCACTAAATGATAATGTAAAGTCAATAAACCATTTTGATGTATATGATACTGGTTGACCAAAAAAAGCAAACTACAAAACTTGTTGAGTGTTGACAAAAAGTACTCCAAATAAAAAAGAGATCAAGGAACTAACAAGAAAAACAAGTTTACCTTATTTAAATAATTCATTTGAGTAAGAACACAACAAATTACAACTAGAGTGAATGCCCAAGTTTGAGGAAAAATTAGCTGATTCATCCCAGACAGTGTTAACTTTATGGCAATTCCAAGAGCTTTAACACTCATAACCTGTCAAAGGAAAACCTTACAATACAGATACAGGAGGGGGGCTGGGGGGGGAATAATAAGGAGAAAAACTACTATTAGAAAGCCATCAACAACTAGATAAAGAAACATACCGTTAGAGAACCTACAAGGGAACAAACACCAATATAAACCATTATGTGTGTCTGGCCATAGAGAGGAATGAAGTGAAAGATAAGGATAAAAGTAGCTGTTATAACTAAAGCTGCATAGAAGAGAAAAGCTGCAAAAGAATGATCAAGTTTTGGTAAGTCATTCAATACAACATTTTGAGTACAGGAAGTGATATATCAAGTAGGAAAATGGCTACCTGGCTCCATAGCAAGATCCCACACTTCTGTCACAGATTCAATTTCCCGTTCTTGAGGTGCATGCAGAACAATTGTCGTAGATCCCACAACACACAAAGCACAACCAAGAATTCCAAAAATATGTAATCTCTCCCGTAAAATAATATGAGCGAGAGCCGCACTGCAAGAAAATTCACAAATCAGAATTTACCAAGAATCAAGCAGCAGTTTGGAGCTAATTTTTATCATGCCTGATAATAATGCTGAGAGCACCAAGTGGAGTGACCAGTATAGCTGGAGCAAATGCATAAGCTGCAAAATTGGCAATCTCTCCAACAATCACTGTTGAAATTGCAGATGTGTTAGAAAAGGAATTTAATCTGCTTAATATAATATGCAACTCATCTTGCATGGAAATGTTGTTAACATCTTTAAATGGCCTGTGTCCATGATGAAATATTCCCTTGGAAAACGTATGAAGCAGAAAGAAAAAAAAAATAAAGAAAAGATAAAGTTAGACTGATTAGACTGAATGCACATGCTTCAGCAACCTTTATTTATTTTCTACATAAATTTGGGTTATAACCTCTTTGGATTTGTTAAGGTTCTGCATAGAACTCAATTATATTTATACAAGTGTAGTAACTAAATTACTTTCTGCACTTGTAAAGTAACTGCAAACTCAACAAAAATATAAAAAAAGGCAGGAGCTCAAGGGATACACTTAGGAAAGAGAAAATCAACAATAAGTTCAATTCATTAGTCCTATCAAAATCAGACAGAATAATGTATAACTCACTTGTTATCATTCCCACCCACCAAAGAGGCTCATACAAGTAAGAATAACCTCCACTTCCTGTCAGATAAATTTGGATAGTCAGTCACAATTGCATATGATCCACCAAGGAGACAATGAACCAAAAAAACAGAAACTAGTAACAGCAGGATAACATAAGTGCACTGACTTATACCATATCCATCCTAACAGAAAAAGAAAATGCTAGAGACACAGAAACATTAGACAACAACTGTTTTGTAGATTAAATAGTTCAAAGAAAAAGATAAGCATGTAAGCAAACAAACAAATCTGAGGCTGAATCAATAGAGTTGACAAGCACCCGTTTCATTTTAATATTAAAAAAATGTATCTGCAGTAGAAGAATAAAAGATTTCCCTGTTGTTGAGTAGCAAGGCAACAACATGAAAACGTTTAACTAGCAGACAGTTTTTCCACCATATTTCTAACAGTTAAAGCAGGAACTCAGGTCACACAAACTCCATTTTCTGCGTGGCAATAAAGATACCGCTAGAATAATCTAGATCTCTCGTCACTCCATCCACGGGAGCACAAGAAAATAATTGCTGAAATCAGCAAAAAAGTTCCAAGAAAATGGATTAGAATTGAGAACACGAAATTGTTCCCTTCCCCCTCAAGCCCGTCGGCAAAATTTAAAAATAACACCTACTCTGCTTATTCTACATCTATTTGTGTTGTAAAAAATTCGACTATGTCATACAGAAAGCCTGGCAAAGCAACACAAGGCATCGAGTTTAAACTTTAGAGATTTCAGACAGTTGAACTCAGGTAGCCAAGAGAAGTAAAGAAAAACCTCCAGATCCCCAGAAAATTTAACGCAACGCATTCCAAACACTAAACCAAACAAGTTAAAAAAAAAAAAAAAAAAGTATACAGGCAGAGATCAGTGAAGCAGGAGAAAGAGGAACCAGTTCAAATCAAAGGCAACAAGGCTAGAAAAGTGAAATCAAATAAAATCAAATCGAGGGTGAAGAATGAACGATACCGGCCCTGATTCCACTGGCACCAGCCTTCTTCAAACCCTTCTTTTTGACAATGAAGCTGGCGCCGATGAAGAAGCTGGAGGAGAGAGCGAGGCATAAACCCTTTATGTTGTCGGAGGACATGCCTTCGCGCCAGCTGGAAGCCGAAGAAGTCGCCATGGCTCACAGAAAAAGAAGCGAACCAAAACCCTAGCCGTAGGTGGAGAGTGAGATCTCGCGGATAGAAAGGGAAAAACTCAAGAATCTAACCCCGGATGAGGTTTTCCTTGGTAGATAGAGCTGTCACAAAGGTTCTCTCCCTCTTGATCGGAAATGCTTGGCAATTGCAATTGCATAAGCATAATACATTGAAAAAGAGAGAGAAAATTGGGAAGAAATAAAGCGATAAATAAAAAGTAGACACAGTTTTTACAGTGGTGAGTGAGAGAGACTACTAACAAGGTCGATGACTACAACACTCCATTGTTGATTCGTTGCTAATCGAATTACTCTCTCTCTTTCCCTCTCCTCTTCTATCGTATCTCAACTTCTAATACCCTTTTCTTCTTCTTTGCCTCTTTTTCTTTCTTTTTTTTTCTTTCACACAATTAATATGAATATATGGTTATTATTATTATGGTTGCGATGTCATTTCTCGAACAACCAATACCATTCATTTTAGCATAAAAAATCATCAGCATTTTTTTTTTCAAAATAAATTGATTGATAATAATTTATCTCCATCGTTTTTAGCGATTAATTCCATGGCATGAAAAGGTTTTGCCGTCTCAACTTTTTTTAGGATGAAAATAAAAAATAAATCTATGGTGTTTTTTTTTCATCGGTTTTTATGTTTAATTCAGTATCGTCCCTCATGAAATGAAGTGGACTTTTTGACTTAAATGTAAAGGCTAAAAGGACAAGGTAACAAGTTCTTGGTGCACCTCTATTTTTCTCATCGCTTTAATTTCACTGTTTCATCATATTTCTTGAATTTACCAAATAAATTTTAATCATCTTAAAAACTTCTTGTTAAAGTAGTTGCTTCTGCACTCGACAATTATTTTTGACGTTTTTCAATTCAAGTGCAACAACATAACTGTATGTGCATAAAATAAACACCTCTATTTGTGAGAAGATTAGGTCAAAGATGAAGACGAAGAAGATAAAAAAATGTTTTGGATACTTTCTCTTTGTAATGAGACCTTCTTCTTTCTCAAAACCTTACTATCACATGCATCATGTTCTACAAAGTCAAGCACGAAGATAAACACTTACAATTATGGCAATGGAGTGTCAGAAAATAGCATTTTGGCCTCTATGTTTGTTGCTGGTGTAACAGTGTCTTTTGGAATCATGTATGTGAAGTTTTCTTTATGCAGTTTTGTTGAAACTTTAAATATTTTAACTCTTTATGATTAGGGTTTAGTTATATAATACGTGATTTGTATTTTTTTATTTTATAAGCAATTCACAATCATATCATGAAACTCCTCTTGGAAGGAAGCTATTTAGAGAATTAGTGTGATTCAGACTTTAGAGATTTGATTGAAACTTGTATACACATTATTAGATCATTGCCTCAATCGAAGGAATAGTTACTAATTTCAACTTCCAGTTCAATATCTTTATCATGTACCACAATTCTTTTTTACTAAATTATTGTTTTAATTAGATTACATAAATTATGTTGATTAAAATGGATGATGCTTTATTACTTTATTCAAATAATTCAAAATTATAAATATTATTTACAATTTATAATAATATATAATATATAATATATTAAGAGATTTATTTTTTTAATCACATTTATTTTTATCGTATTTTTAATATTATTATTCTAATAATTTTTAATTTTTTTATATTATTTTTTTTCTTTAATAATTTCATTATTATCGATTCACATTTTTATTATACTATTTTTAATAAATTAAATTTTAATATTAATTATTTTAATAATATATATAATTAGAATACTGTATGAAAGTTTTTAAAATATACTATAATTATATTAAAAAACTAATTAGAAAAATAAAGAAATATATAAATATTAAAAAAAACTAAAAAAAAAAATTAATGAGTAAAATAATAAAATTATAAAAAAAATGAAAAATTGTAGAGGAATAAATAAAAAGTTAAATTAATTTTTAAATATATTTAAAAATTTTCTAAAAAAGTAATATAAATGTCTTAAAAAATAATTAGAAAAAAATAAATGTATAAAAAAAAACTAAAAAATATACATAATTAAAGCAAGTTGAACAGAAGTTTATCCTCAAATGGAATGAGTTATATTTTAAAACATTTAAAAAATATACATAATATTAATCTTAATATATTTCGATGATACATCGAACAGTTTAGTTATCGTAAAATTTCATGAAAATGCTTTAAATAATATTAATTTTCAATTTAATAACATATTTTGCAATATAATTATACATTAAAAGGTTATTCAACAGCGTTAAAATTAATATTATGTATTTTTACTCAAAATACTTGATTATATTAGAATAATAAAAAAAAACATTTATTTATGAACCTATATAAAATAGCTGATATATAAATTATTATTATTATTATTACTATTATTTTACAAACTTCTTATTAATGTTTTAGTATCTATTGGAAACAACATAATGACATCTAAATAAATCAAGAAAAACAGTGACAGATATAGTAATTGATAGTTTTGGGTGGAACATATTCTACACAGAGTACGAGGAAAAAAAACAAAATGAAATATACAGTTAAAAAAATGAAAAAGAGTGTGAGAAAAAAAAAACAGTTGTTGTTTGATTTGAAGTAGAGGCCCAAGAAGAATTTGGTGGAGAAGAATATCCACAAATTCGCACGGTGGAGATTATTATTATTCACAAACATAAACACAAACACAAACAGTGCAGGGAAGGAAGCAAATCTGAGCGTGTGTTGTGAGCGGTGCCACTTGTGTGATCTGACAGTAGCAATAATGTTGACAACAATGAATCTTCCTCTGCACGCCTCGGTTTCGGTCAGGTCCCGGAGTTGGTGCTGCTACGCCTCGCTTTCCGTGCCTCAGCCGAAGGCCGAACCCCAACTCCTCAATGGAAACCCTCCTTCCAGACCCGCCGACCGGAAAGAGATCCGTCTCGGTTTGCCCAGCAAAGGTCGAATGTCCGCCGACACCCTCGAACTTCTCAAGGTGAAATTTTTTCTTCCTTTCTCATCTCAAATTCGAGTCCGTACTTGTCTTGTTTAGCGCATCTTGTACTAACTCTCACTACTATGCCTTATTTCCTATGTGAAGAATTGTCAATTGTCAGTGAAGCAGGTCAATCCTAGACAGTATGTGGCTGAAATTCCTCAGGTGTGGTGTGTGTTTTCCTTTTTTTTTCTTGTTCCCTTTGATGTGAAAAGTTTTGTTGTTTCTAGCTTCATAATATTATGTTACCCCGTCAATATTGTTTGTTGCTAATTGACCATATATTGGTTTTCTTACTTTGCAGCTGTCCAACCTGGAAGTTTGGTTTCAGAGGCCTAAAGACATTGTAAGAAAATTGTTATCCGGAGATCTTGACCTTGGTATTGTGGGACTCGATACAGTCAGCGAACATGGCCAGGTGATATACATTTTTGCTGATTACTCTCGATCAAGTTTTTAAATTGCAGTGCTGTTTTTTCTGGTTTACTGCTTGAAATTACGAATAAACAAAATCTGGCTTATAAGGCCACAAATAAGAATTAAAGAAAGTGATTAATGTAGTTGATTACAATGAATCTATCATTTTTTTTTCCCAAAATAATTCTTGTCATTAGTACTCCTCTCTCACTTCTAATCGTGTTTCATTGGGTTTTATAAAAAGGAAAAAAACAACTTTTAATTTGAGTCTTATAAATAAGAACAGAGGGAGTACCGTTCTTTTAATCATTGTATAACCTGTATCACAACTTGAAAATTTTCTTTTCCTCTAAGTTTAACTGTAATTGCAGATTAATGCCCCATGGCATCCATGCGAATCAAAATTTTTATCTTATAATTTTCTTTTTGTCAGAGTGATGAAGATCTGATCATTGTCCATGAGGCTCTGGAGTATGGGGACTGTCGTTTATCCCTTGCGGTTAGTTTAAACTATGATATTGTAAAGCTACTAGATTCTGGTCTTGCCATTGTTTTGTAAATAAATTGTATGGCGTATCCTCTCTTTTTTCAGATTCCCCAATATGGAATATTTGAAAATGTAAATTCGCTGGAGGAGCTTGCCAAAATGCCTCAATGGACAGAAGATAAGCCTCTAAGAGTTGCTACTGGCTTCTCCTATGTAACTGTCTAATGTTCAACTTATATTTCCGAGTATTATCTGTGTTAGAGTTTCTACTGTTAGCTTTTACAAAGAGAAAAACTGATCTGAATTTTGGATTTACTGTTCAGCTGGGACCTAAATTTATGAAAGAGAGTGGACTTAAGCATGTGACTTTTTCAACTGCTGATGGGGCACTGGAGGCCGCTCCTGCGGTGAGGGATAGTGTTTGTTTATTAGAAGTCGTTCATTTAAATTTTCTAATTATCAAGCATGCGACCATTCTGTGTGATGACAAGATTCTCTTTTTGCTGCTGTCAGCATGCTTGAGGTTGGGGATGTTCTTACTTGCTATAGTTGTTTATAGATAAGATAATACATCTTTGTTCTTTTGCTTAATATACTATACTAGCCTAGGAGCTGAAAATGATGATGTTTAAATTTTAAATATAGGATAAAAGACTGTTAAACTGCAGAGACATTATGCCTGGGTAATTGTTGCTGGATATGCATAGAGCTGTCACTGATTTGCGTGTTTAGTGAATTAAAATTATACATTTCTTGAATTTTCCCTAGAAATATGTTTTTTTTATGCAAAATAGTATTATTTTTTATATGCTTTTGTTGTTTCCCATCTATGCTTTCTCATTGGTAAGGTATGTGTGCCATAGTGACCAGCATTTATTAAAGTGTCCAGTTTTAATGACAGCATCACTCTGTAAAGTATAAAATGAGAACATAAGTGATGTCACTGCATGACCAACCTGATTCTTTTCCGCATATTCTGTCCCAAGAGAATGAGGAAAGTTTTAAAAATTCTGCAGTGCTTTGTTGAACTGTGAAATTTGATCAAATTACCAATTTCTGTTTTATGCTACGGGTGTGGTGTGGGATGTGATCTGTGGGTCAACTACTGGGCCAAAGGTCTATTGGCATTGCACTCTACAGGGATGTTTTTTCTGTGGCAACAACATCTAATACTGTGATTCTCAGTTAGAATTTTAACCATTTCATGGAGCAAATGACAATCTTTTTGTAGAAATTATATCCCCTTTGCAGACAAAATCTTTACCCATTTTATTCCTCTGCTTATGTTCTCAGGTCTTTGCACCTGAAATGAAGTATCAATTACTGCATGTTCATTAGTGATGCTGCTGCCGTATATGCGGGATGTGTTATTTATAATCTATCTAAGCAATTGTTTGTCTTTTTTGTATTTAGATGGGGATAGCTGATGCTATCTTGGACCTTGTAAGTAGTGGGACCACACTGAGAGAAAACAACTTGAAGGAAATCAAGGGTGGTGTTGTTTTGGAAAGCCAGGTTGGCAATTATTAACTTTTCTGAGCTTGACTATCTCGATTTGTTGGTTTTACATTAAAAAAACTAGGCATGGGAAATCTGCTTCTGTATTGTCAGGTTGTCTTACTCTGACAATTGAATGCTCTTCAGGCTGTTCTTATTGCAAGCAGGAAATCAATGATCCAACGGAAAGGAGTACTTGAAACAACTCATGAGATGCTTGAAAGATTGGAAGCACATCTGAGGGCGATTGGGCAGTTCACGGTGCATAGTCTATAATTCTCAATCCCCCCTAATTCCACCATTGCCTTTATTAATTCCATTTTCTAGTGCTTGACTTGACAGGTTACTGCCAACATGAGGGGAAGCAGTGCAGAGGAAGTGGCTGAGAGAATACTGAGTCAACCATCATTAGCTGGTTTGCAGGTGTGATATGAAATGAAGTCTTCTGCGTTAGCAAAATCTGATGGCTTTGTAATTATTACATCTTTTGTTACAACTCTTTCCCAATTTAAGAGACGAACTTGATTGCCTGTCTGCAGGGACCCACTATAAGTCCTGTTTTCTGCAAGCGTGATGGGAAGGTAACAGCGGACTATTATGCCATAGTCATATGCGTGCCTAAGAAGGCATTGTACAAGTCTATACAACAACTGAGAGCGGTGAGTTTTTGAAGTACAGTTAAAGTTTTTGGATTTATTGTCATTTATGAAACTGGAGTTAAGATATTTGTGAGCATGTGAGGGAAAACATAGGAGTAAAATTAGGAGATGAAGGTAGAATGGGTGTGGTGGTTTGAGTGATTGATTCTGGATAAATTATTTGTCTATATGATTGATTCCTGTTATCTTTGGCTAGCTGCCAACTGCGAGTTTCACCAGAAAATTCTTGAAATTTTTTTAAAAGCTTCTTCTAAATACAATGCTTGCTACTCTTACTCGCATATCAAAACCTACATTTCCTGTGCATCTATGATTCTCATGGTTTCCTGTTGACTACACTCCTGGTGCCACAGATCGGAGGCAGTGGAGTTCTTATATCACCCTTGACCTATATTTTCGACGAAGAAACTCCGAGATGGCGTCAACTCCTATCTGAACTTGGTCTGTAGCCATTTATTTATGATCAATTCATGGAGTCAACTGTGGATGTTTTGTTTTTCCGCTTCTCCAAAGCAGAAGAGCATTAAATCTAAGGTGAAAGCTGCAAAAGACAAGTATGTCAAAATGGAGGACGTAGATAACTAATAATCAGTTTTAGCTCGTTATTTATAGAGGAATCCGATTTCCACATCGCTTTATAGATTGAAAGTTTTGTAGCAAGTCTGTATCATCTATTTTTATATTTTAAGTTTACTGCTTGAGATTTTGCTTCAGTGTTGTAATTTTGATCATTTTAGTGGCTTTTTTGTGACATTAGACTGTTGGCCGCCATCTCTCGAATGATGTTTGATGCATATGAATGATATCAGAAGCTGGTAGCAACGCCCAGCGAATAAATATGTCTAATGAATAATTTTTTTGGGAGCTTTGCTATTTGTGCTTTTTAATGTAAAATCTCACGTTTTGAATATTGTGCACCAAACACCACTGGTCATATCAATGTGAAAAAACGTTTAAAACATTATGATATTAGATAAAGTAAACATACAAATATAATTTTACATGGTTTAAATATTTTAAATTTAATTTTTAAATGAATTCTTTGTAATTTTTCCTCATTTGTAAGTTTTTTTTTATGTCTTCTCTTTTTGAAAAAGAAAACCATTTCTACTGACTGTTAAACAAAACATTTTTGTTTGATTTTTTTTAATGTATAATTATGAGATATTTTAAGGGTTTTTAATAAATCTTTTTCTTTCCAATTTTAATATATTTAAAATTATGTTTTTCTTTTTTCTTTGTATTTGCTTTAGTTCATTATTTTAATCATAGCATATGTGAAAAAAATTAGATGTATAAAAGATCATAAACACATCCAATGAAAATATTAATTAAAATGTATGTAAATGCGTTCATTTTCATTTATTATTAATAAAAAAATCGTGATAATGTAAACAATTTCATAAATGTGTACTTTCATTACATGTGATAAGATAATAAGGTGTTCTAATTTTAGGTTATTCAGTACCTCACAGCGAGGCTAAAATTATTCTATTTTATTCCTATCTTTAAGTTATTTACTATTTTTTTTACAAATAATACCAATATCTAAAAAATAACCTTATATTATAATTTAAACCATTTATTACAAATTATAAAGTATATGTTTTATATCTCAAGAAAAGTAATTATATATTAAAATATATTCATTAATTATAAATTTTAATTATAATATGACTTATATATTATTTTTATTAAAAAATAATTATATAAAATAAATAGTTAAATTAAATATTTTTGTAGGGAAAATAAGATATATTAAGTGGGAATGTTTTTACCCTTTTCAAGTGAGGATAAAAACAATAAATAAAATAAATTATATATTAGTCATCATAAAATTTCACAAAAATTTTCAATTTTTTTTATAGTAAACTGCCTAGGGTTAAAGGTTTTTTTTTTTTTGAGTTTTATGAAGATTGGGCCTAACAAAAGAAGCCGAAAGTGTAACAAAATCAAATTGCGGCAGGTTGAGTAACTAACCGTAAAACCCTTTCCCTCCTCTGAACAAAACCCTAACTCCTTAGCTTTGAAGATGAAGGGGAAGAAGAAGACCATGACGAAAAACGACGTCGACGACGAAGTTCCATTTCCATCCGAGAAGGTCCCTTCGCCATCGGTTTCCGATTCCGACTCTGACTACGAGGTACTATACTCAAGGGATTCTGAATTCATGGAAATTTGTGTAACTGTAACTGTATACTAATGCTAGACGCGCACTTGTATGTTCTGGTTGTAGGACTCTTCTGCAGATGACGAAGAATCTTCTGACTCGCTGGATTCTCAATCTGAATCAGAATTAGAAGACGGTTCCCCTGAGAATAGTGGTTCCGGCGATTTAGAAGCTGCAGAAAATGAATCTACACTGGATGAGGTAAACCACTTTTTGTTTTTAATAACCTAGCTTACTTAGCTAAAAGGACTATATTGTTGTTGTTACCATAACTAATATGCGGAGAAGCAATCGTTGCAGGATTTTGTCAATGGTGAATACAGTGGAAGTGAGAGCTCTGACCTCCATCAGGAAGGAGCTGAGAGTGACTCCTCCGAGGATGAGGTGATCATCGTCATTGTCTTCTAACACAGGCCAACTTATTCGATTTTGCTTCATTCTATGAAGCTGAGTTTTACTTACTTCATTTGGGTCCCTTTCATAGGTGGCTCCTCGAAACACCATCGGAGATGTACCTTTGAAGTGGTATGAGGATGAACCTCATATAGGATACGACATCAAGGGCAAGAAGATTAAGAAAAAGGAAAAACAAGACAAGTTGGATTCATTTCTTGCAAATGTCGACGATTCTAAGAATTGGTTAGTTTCATATGTCTGTACTACTTTTGCTTCATTTCAATTTCCATTATTTCTTTTCTTCTTCTAATGTTTGTAAACACCGTCACTCAACTTTCTATCCCATCTAATCCGTACACAGAGAGTATGTTACTCTATGTATATAATATTTTCTTTGAATTGTTAAATTTGGTATGTATTATCTTGAAGCCTAAAATTTGAATAAGCCTTCTATTATTTTTTTAATCCCGATTCTCTGAAGCAGAACAGATTTACAATACATAAAAGAAGGTAAACTGGATAATTTTTCAATATAATAAATAATGAATAACTCTCATGGGAAGCTGGGGAAAATAGACGATCATTTCTTCGAAATGGGACTAATAGTGGAAAAAATCATAGAATCATGCTTAAGATTGTTTAAACATGTGACAAGAAGTGGTCCTGAATAATAATCTAGAGTGCTTCTTTAGAATGGAGTATGCCTCCGACTCAAATCTTTAATTTTTTTTTTTATAAAAATTGTAATTATTCTAATGTCAAAACATTGATCAAGGTTTACAATGACATTTTACGTACAGACTAACAGAATCTAATAAATCTGATAAGATAAAACCCTAATTAAGTCTAATAGAAGGTACTGCTAGTCTAAATATTTAAACAAATATGAAAAATAAAGTCAAATCCCTATGTAGGATAAAATTCCTAAATACAATTCAAATTCCTAAATGTTAACTAACTAGTCAACACCCCAGTTTATAACTGATAGAGGCAGGCTCCACTATGTAAAACTATCACAAAGAATTGACAATTGAATGGCCTCACTGTATAATTGATTTTTGCACAGAACATAAAGGTGGCATTTGGTTTTGTAGCCAATTCCACCTATGAGAAAAGACTTGTCATCATTGCTGTAAAGAGTTCAATATAACGATAATTCTCATAGAAATATCAGGACATATAGTTTAAGAACCAGAATTTTTTTCTGTGTTTAGTTTTTTCATTTTTTCTTTATTGGACACTTGGTGTTGAACTTTACCATGAGCAATGGATTTCAAGATGATTATGACCATTGTATTTTGTGGTTGGGTTACAAAGGTGGCATAGGTTTTTTTGCATGGTTCCTGTTGTGGAATTATTTTAGTGGTTTCGTTTTCTTCTTGTTATTAGTATTACACATACATCTGTGGAGGGAATAATCTTTCTAGTTTATTGACTTCCTTCTAGAAAACATCTTTGATTTGTCTGCATTTTTAAACATTTAAGGCGGAAGATCTATGATGAGTACAATGATGAGGTAGTTGAGCTGACAAAGGATGAAATCAAACTTGTCCGTAGACTGCTCAAGAATCAGGCACCACATTCCGACTTTGATCCATATCCGGTATGTATTTACTTTCCATCTTTCTTAATCCTTTAGGCACCGATCTTGAGTACAATTTTAAATGCAATTAGTGTGCACAATTTTGTTCCTAAATTTAATCTCTTCTTGGTAATATCCAGGATTATGTTGACTGGTATAAATGGGAAGATGCGAAGCATCCATTGTCTAATGCACCTGAACCAAAAAGAAGGTTTATTCCTTCAAAGTGGGAAGCTAAAAAGGTAATCATTCCATTGTTTACTAGTGTGGAGATATCCAGGCTAGACAATGAAAGCAAATTGTTTTTTCTTATCACTCATACATTTCCATGATTCTACAGGTTGTAGAGTATGTTAGAGCAATTCGCAAGGGAACAATTACTTTTGACAAGCCAAAAGAGGAAGATGGTCCATATCTCTTGTGGGGAGATGATTCTGGTTCAACAGAAAAAGCAAATCATTTGGCTTACATTCCTGCTCCAAAGCAGAAATTACCTGGTACTAAATGTGATTTGCATTTTGGAATTCCAAAATTTACCTATAGATGATATTTATTTGCCTTTGAGTTTGATGTATCTTCATTGTTAATAATAAAATTTCGCTTTGTAGGCCATGATGAGTCGTATAATCCTCCTTTAGAGTACATTCCAACCCAAGAAGAGATAAACTCTTATCAATTGATGTTTGAGGAAGACCGTCCTAAGTTTATTCCAAAAAGGTATTTTGTTTTCTGGGCAAACATTTTTGCTCCCTCCTTTCTATGGTGTTGAGCTAATGAATATAACTTTGGTCAGGTTTACATCTATGAGAAGCATCCCTGCATATGAGAATGCCATGAAGGACTCCTTTGAACGTTGTTTGGATCTTTACTTGTGCCCCCGAGTTCGGAAAAAACGTGTGAGTGAAATATCTATATCAGAGAACTAATTTACTGATTTTATTTTTGCTGTAAGTGTGTGTGTATATATGTAATATAATTAGTATAATTCATTCGCTCTTCTTTTCTGTGTTCCAGCTTAATATTGATCCAGAATCTTTAAAGCCTAAGCTTCCAAGTCGAAAGGAGCTTAAGCCTTATCCCATAACATGCTATATTGAGTATAAAGGCCATGAAGATGCTGTTACATCAATTTCAGTTGAAGCTTCAGGGCAATGGATGGCTTCAGGTATGAATGTTGATAACATATATTTCTGTCTCAATTAAGAAGGGATGGAGATGGGTCTATCATTTTTCTGTTATCTGCACAGGTTCAAGTGATGGTACTGTCCGTGTCTGGGAGGTTGAAACTGGCAGATGTCTTAGGCGGTGGGAGATTGGTGAAGCTGTTAGTTGTGTTTCCTGGAATCCTCTGCCTGATATGCATATTCTAGCTGTTTCTGCGTAAGTCTGGTTTTATTGGCTATTAAGGATGATATACTTTTTTTTGTTCTATAAAATTCTTAATGTTTGTGTCTTTATTATATGTATGGCTTGATTGTGAAATAAATCAATGGTAATCTTTGATTTAGGGGACAAGATGTACTTCTACTGAACACCTATTTGGGGGATGAAGAAGTGCAGAACCGAATTAAGGAGCTTCTCTGGATTGGCTCACCAACAGCATCAGATGACACTGGTCAGTGCTGTTGTCACTTCTTTGGTTTTAATCTAAACATTAAAAAGAAGGCTCCAAAAGATCCCAACTCTCAAATTGGCCTATGAACCCCAACTGAACTTTTAAATGAAAGGGGGATCAGTTTTAAATTTAAACCTAACTGGTTACTTGGGTGATGTTGACTTGTTATTTATATAAATGTTGACTAATTTTTTATGTTCCATGCTGGTGGTTTTGTTATTTTCTAACCATGCCTGAGTTTGCAGCCGATAAAGCACCTAGTGTAAGCTGGCTTAAAGATGAAAAACACACGGGTTTAAGGTTAAGGCACTTCAAGGTATTTCCATATTTGTCTCCATTTCTATTGTGGGTTGCTTGTTGATTGAAGTTTTGTAGTTTGATTAAACATTTGATGTGTTTTTGCAGACTGTTACTGCTGTAGAATGGCACCGGAAAGGTGACTACTTTTCAACAGTGATTCCAACAGATATCCTTTTTGAGTGCTTCCTCTGAGCAATTTAACAATGACTAAATGTCTGTTGATTATTGTTTATAAATATTAATTTTTTTATACTATTGACCTTTTTATTATTGGGTTTATGCACATGCTCAGCTTACATACATATTAGTGTGATATATCTTGATGGTAGTCTTATTTTGTTCAACACAGCACAAGGCATGACTGGCTTTTGACATGTTTAATTAGCATAATTATAACCATTTAGAGTTGAGGTGCTATTTGTCATGTCATTCCACCCATTGGCTGTGTCTAGTATGTGGGTCCTTTATCCATGGAACTTACTGAAAACAAACTGTACTGAACTAGTTTTTGATTATCAACTTTTTAGCTGATTTGTTATCTTAAGGGGATGAAATGAAACTTAGAGGAATATAATGTTAAACTAAGGGTTGGATGGTTTTTTCCTTGACAATTTCTTACGTGAGTCAAGGGCAGTTTTGATACACCAGTTATCCAAGAAGCTTACACAAAAACTTCCTTTCAAGTTACATGGACTTGCTGTTAGATCAACCTTCCATCCATCCCGTTCCATCTTCTTTGTTTGTACAAAAAAGAGTGTCCGTGTGTATGATCTATTAAAGACTAAACTCATAAAAAAGCTTGATACTGGGCTCCGTGAAGCATCATCTATTGCAGTTCATCCCGGAGGTATGATTATTGCTGTTTTTTAAATATGGTAATCAGCTCCTCTTCTACTCACAAATACAGAAAATTACACATATTAATTGTTTGTCTGTATGCATTCCATGCAGGTGATAATTTAATTGTGGGTAGCAAAGAGGGGAAGATGTGTTGGTTTGACATGGACCTTTCATCTAAACCATATAAAATTCTTAAGTAAGTATTTTTTTTATCTGCTACTTGAAAGCAATGCCAAACTCGTTTTTTTGTGCTAGACTGGTTCTCTGCTTGCTAATGCACAACATATTATATAGTATGATCTATAAAGCTCTTTCTGAATGGAGGAAATAATTTACTTTAAGGTGGAAACAGTAAGAAGTTGATTGAATTGAAAGAGAGACCCGTGGGAAGTTTTATATGTATTTTAAAACTATACCTTGGTACTTCTGTCTTTTTACCAAGTTGTGTTCTCATACATGTTCTGATTAGAAAATTAGCTATGCAAACGAATGAGTCAACTAAACCCCGCCTTCATTATTTAAGTTTAAAACAAGTTATTGTTTGAAATTTGAATTTATTACAACATGACAAGTTTAGCAAGGCCAATTCATATATATAGGTACAAAAAATCTTTCTTTTTTTTTTAAAAAAAAAACTAAACTAAATTTGTTTGTGTATTGGTTAATGAGCTATTAGTTATTTGGCTACAATTTGGTAATAATTCTCATTTTCTGTATTTTAATGTCTAGACATGGATCATTTTTAATGATTTGATTGTTGCAGGTGTCATCCAAAAGACATCAACAATGTCGTCTTTCATCGCACGTATCCCTTATTTGCTTCATGTTCAGATGACTGCACTGCATATGTTTTTCATGGAATGGTTTATTCTGATCTGAATCAAAATCCCCTTATTGTTCCTTTGGAAATTCTTCGAGGTCATACCAGTTCAAATGGGAGAGGTGAAGCTTTGGCTGTTTATGATATTTTTTTATGTTATAAATTTGAGATCCAATTTTTTGTGAAAATGTTCAGACCAACATAAAAAATAAATGGGTGAAGCGTTTTATTTAACTATCAAATCAGTTTAAGATAGTGGGATCAAAGGAGCCAAGATGTTGTTCCCTTGTCTACAGAGGAAAAAAAAATCATGTCAAGCAATTTAAAATAATAAAATCACTTTAGGATCAAAATATCCTAAATATAGGATTTTTTTTATAATGGCATTGTCTTGTCTACAGAGGAATGGGATAAACGTAATGCTACTTGCTGCTTTGGTGTCCTCATAGGTTGGTGTCTAGATGATTGATTCATTAGCGTAGCCAATGAAAAGGAAAATATACACAATGTTTGAATGAATAGTCCAACCTTCCAACTAATAATTGGCCTTAGTGTTCACCTTTACGCCATATAGTCTTTGTAGATGTAATTTGTTGACATGATTAACATTATTTGATAACCAACCTTGAGTACGTGTTTGATGGCCCATATATTGTTATCTGACAATGTGTTTCAGAATAATTACTTATGCTAAATACTTCTTTATCTTACTTGGAAGTTGTCTGCGCTGCAGGGATACTGGACTGTAAATTTCACCCTAGACAACCATGGTTATTTACAGCTGGTGCTGATAAAATGATCAAACTTTACTGTCATTAATATAAATATGGATACAGGCGTGTGATTGGCGGATAGCATCTAGGAGGATGGCCTGCAACTATATCACCAATTTTTGTTTCTCGTTTCTTAAATAGAAAACCCTGCAAGCCAAAATGAAGAGCACCCGAGTAGTGGAGTTTCTTGCTCTGGTTTTTTGGAGTTTTTTTTTTTTTTTTGTTTTCGACACATCAATTTGTCTTTCTAAAATCTTAAGCTGAAGTATCATTCCTGGAATTAATATCCACAAAACCTCTCTTGCGGTTGGAATAGAAATGCAATTTTGATGTAATAGTTTTAGATATGAGAAACCTATTATTTGAAGACATCCAGCGGAAGCTATTTTTAGGGAGATTGAATGTGGCAGTCTGTTTGTTGTATTATAGACAAAACGTCAAGTAAAGCTGTTTACAGTTTCTTTGCTGTTTCGACGGTTCCCGCAACAGAAATGAGCCCAACTATTCCGTGTTATGAAACGTAAGCTTTATTTTGTAGAAAGGCCACTAGTAAATTGACTTATTGCATAGGCTTTATGCAATTGTCTTTTAAAATTGCGTTACAGTAAGTTGCCAAAGGTTGCTTCTTACGCTGCTGTGCGGAAAGTTTTACCGCCCGTTAACAAAGCATATCCCATGACCTAGTGGAAAGTAGACCTACGAAAAGGAAATTATTTTTGGAATCAAGTAATCGGAATAAATAGTGTAATTTAATTACTGTCCATGTGCAATATAACATATTTTTCATAAGTTCATACTATTTTTAATTTCTCAGTGGCCGCCTGATTAATATTGCGATTAAAATAGATGTAAATTATTAGAATATCAACGAGTGGGTTAGCTGCGTTAGAGGTGCTAATTAGATTTAAACAGAAAAAATGAAGTAGATATACAATTTTTTTATTGAAAATTGAGTATTCAATTTTGTTATTTTTTTTTCATTCTATTTAATAAAATCTTTCTTTTCTATTTTTTATTTTTTGGTTCTTAAAAAGTTAGTGTCATTTATTGGATCTCTAACGATGATGGAGAATTAGGTGTGAAGGGGTGTTTTTTATTTGGTTTGTTTTGATTTTTAATTAAAAAATTATTCAAATAAAAAATAAAAATTAAATGTAATTTAATTTTATAATCTTAAAACTAAATCTAATATTTTGTAGTTGGATTGGGTTGGAATGATTTTATTTCTATAAAGAACTTTTGTTTTTCTTGTATAGGTTAATTGCTAATTCACTCAAATAAACAGTTTGGTTTGAATCTTAATTTTCAATTCGCATTAAACTGTTTGATTGAAGGAAAAGTTTGTTAAAAAATTAATTTTAATTGATTTTTAGATTTTTTTTTATCAGTTTATAGTTATATTTTTTGGATTGATTTGAATAAGGTTTTGCAACTGGCAAAACTAAAAGCTGACATGGACTTACATGAAAAGATTAGCTATTACATATTAAAAAGCAAGATATCATCATCATCATCTTTTGAGGGGGCAATTCTGTTTATAAATGTGAGAAATCAACAGAAGAAAAGGGGGAGAGCAGTAGGTGTGAGGAAGGCGATGACTTTCTTCCTTGTTTTTGTGTCAAAAAAGTTGAATTACTTGCATTTGAAGGTTCAATAATGAAGAACCACACTCTGGTGGAGAAGAAAGCAAAAATAGTGAAGGAAAATTAGCAAGAGAAATAAAGATGGAAGAAGTTATGATGGAGGAAAACGTTTATCTTTCTTTTGAAAGAGAAACAGAACGAAATTGAAGTTTTCTGTAGGATGAGAAGAATGTGGGTTGCTAGATGACCGACCAAGTAGTAGATTTGCATAAGAAGCAATATGAAGACTCAACTATCAAGGTGGGTGAACCTTTGTTGCATCTATGACTGAGAGCTTAGCAATTGAGCCTAGACAAATGGAAGAAGGTTAAGAGGTAATCTTGGTGATTATTTTCTTTAATTTCTAGCAAAATATGAAAAATCGACGATCAAGGTATTCATGATGCGTTAATTGCGACATATATTCGGGAGCTCGTGCATACTAGTTTCGTTGGAATCTGGTTAATGGAAAACAGGTTGCCAGTACAAAAATATCACGATTTAAAACATTCCTGAGAAACATAACAAATAAATTAAACTGTATCATCCACTGTAAAAGCATGTTAATATCGATTTTCATAAAAAAAAAAAAAATCATTTGACAACATATACTATACATTACATGTAACACTTTATTTCTGTTAGTGTTGTACATGAAAAATTACAAGAATGCGATGATAGTTCTATTCTTGTTTCAAACTACACTATCATAAAAGCTGAACAGCTGCTATGGCAGGTATTTTTTCTCGCAACTTCTGTGTAACAGCTACACGCACAGTCATGACACTAGCCGCTGGACCAGTGATTCGGACTTTTACTATTGGCTCATCAATGGCCACCAATTCAAGAGTTCCATCAGCAGCCCCAACCAAGTAGGGCCTTATTTCCTCTAGAGCCTGAACCAGTTAATAAAACATTAAACTCTGCGAACATTTCACTGTCATACTAATGTTACAGAATTATTCATTTAGACAATAATTGAACAAGTCTAGCTTGATATAATGACGTTATTCTTGATATAATGACTAAAAAAGATAGAATAAAGTTCATTTTTTGTTCCATTTCTTACCATCAATAAATAAGAATGTCACATATGAGCATATATGCCGCACTTTCAATAAAACCAATGAAAAGAAACATAAGCTTACTATGATCTAAGACCAGTCTCAAAAACCAGAATCCTATGCATATAACAAATGAAAAACAACATTTGCAGTTTAACAACCTAATTGGGTGGGATAAAGCATCTTTCTTATACTGAAATGCAGGGCTTGATATTGAGGCCTAAATCTCATATTAACTGCTAGTAGTTAAACAGAAATCCCTTTCCATCAAATAAACAGTGTACAGAATTTAGTAACATCCAAGGTAAAGGCTTCCATATGCAATTGATTTTGTCTCATATTGACACACGAGAAGAAAAATCTACCTAAACTACTTTTTGCTTGGAAGGTAATTAATGTGTGCAAATTCTTACTAAACTAAAAACAAATAACTAAAGCATTCTTCCCGAAAGATGAGTAACTTTTTCCCAGAGGGTTTGAATTTCACAGGTGATATCCATCGAGTATCAGGATTACAATGCAATTTATAATAGTTAGAAATATTGATTATTTTGTTAGAAGTATATCAGCTGTATTGTTTCAAAGAAAATCCCAAGAAACATTAAAAGTTATACATTTTTAATCCTTCTAGTGTGATTTTTTGTTCAATTAAGTTCACTCAATCACTATATGCTTCCATATTCATATCCTATATGATATACTGTTTCCTTCTCAAATCCTTGCGGTATGTGTACACCTATACTTGTGTGGTGCCATTTGAGAAAAGAAAACATTCTACAAGTTTTCTCAATAAACCACAAAAAAAACATTTCATTTGAAATATGAATAATCCAGAAGAACCAATGAAATATATACATAATCTTGATGGAACAGAGAACAAACCTTCTCTACGTTTTCTTCATTTAGCTCAAGACCAGTTTCTTCATCAGCTATTGGTTCAACTGCCACTATTTCAGGAATCTTCTCCATTAATCGACGCTCAATGCCCATTTTCATTGTTGTAACAGAACTCGGACATGAACCGCATGCGCCCTGTAGCTTCAAGCGCACAACATTGCCATCAATTTCATGTAAAGCCACATTTCCACCGTCTGCAATGAGATACGGTCGAATTTCATCCAAAACGCTTTCTACATTTTCCGCAGTTAATGGCAGTTCCACTGCTGGATTCGGAGTAGCAACACACTTTGCAACTGTACAAGCATTAAATTAACATGAGATTCGGTTTCCCAATTGTCATATAAACGACAAATCTGAAGTTGAACTTGAAATTAAAGGAAGCAATATTGAAAAACTACGGTGGCACGAAAATATTTTCTATTTTCATTTTCTCAAAATAAATTACACTTTCAATTTACTAGGATTAAATATGTTTGCGTTCTAATATTCAATTGAAAACGAAAACAGAAAATGCTCAAAGTAAAAATGTTGAAATTAAATAAGTCAGCAATTGTAATCGGTTCAAGTATAGAGCTTTGAATCTCACAAATTTAATTGAACAAAGGATCTAGAAAAAGTGAAAATTTTGAGAGAGACTAACCAAGGCTTCGTGTAGAGCGCGACAAATGAATCCGAACAGAAGAAGGCATGAAGTTGGCTTTCCTCCTGAAACAAGCATGGCTACCGAAAAACCTGGTTCCCTGAGAAACATAAATTGCAGCAGGAGGAGATTAGAAAAGAAGAAGAAGAATAATCGGAAAAGAAAAAGAAAAGAGAAAAAAAAGAAACCTTATTGGAGATGAAAGGACGAGAAGATGAAGGAAGTGGTGGGTCTCTGGTGGAGGATTGAGTATTGAGCACCACAACTTGCATCCTTGTGGTGTCTGTTCTTCTTCTTTGAAAATTCTTCCACCTAACAAAGCGATCCAAAGGTTTTGTTTTTTCTCCCACAAAATGTTTTCTTCTTCCACCTTTTTTTTACTCTCTCTTCTTTTGATCTTCTTTTCTTTCTTCCACAAATCTTTCTTTGTGTTATCATTCTTAAAATGTTCTTCCTTTTATTTTGGGCCTTCCGTTTAAGCCCATGTTTTTCTGTCGGTTAACTTTACAACAATCATGCTTAATTTCTTAATAAACTCATTATAGTATTAAAAATAATAAGAGATAAATATAATTTTATTATTTTATTTCTTATATTTAAATATGCGATTTCAATTTTTATTGATTTTATAATAATAAATAAATAATATTAAATATTATATTTAAATATAAATAATAATTAAAATTATATTTTAGTTTTTTATCAATTCTATTAAATAAAAAATTTAGATGTAAAAAATATTAAATTACATATTTTTAAAAATTAAAAAATAAAATTAATAAATATATTTCACACATTTTTATAATTTATTATTTTAATTTATTATTACTAATTATGATAGGATGAATTATTATATGAGAAAATTAAATCAAATTAAATATTGTTAAACTTTCATTATTTTTTAATGTGATAATAAAGAGATATTCATTAATAAATAATAAATAATAATTATATAAAAAAATATAATTTTATTTCTTATCTAGATTTATATATATTTTTTACTTATATATTATTTAATATTTTTATTTTAACGTAATATTCTAATTTACCTTAATATATGCAAGAAGAGTCCAATAATATTTTTAGAATATACTGGAATAATAAAATTTTATTATATCAATTTTAAAACTTTTTTTTTACAAGCAAATATAAAAAAGTAAAAGAAAAATATGAATTATTGTTTAAATTTAGTAATGTTAATAATATTAACCAAATTTAAATAAACCCCAAAAAAAGAAAATGTATTATGAGATTTGGTGTGAGAACTATTAATTGTACGTGGATACATAGGAAGTTGAATTTTTACAAACAGAAAACAGAAGAATAACAATCCAAGGCACGAAAAAAAAGAAGAAAAAGAAGAACACAGAGAAACGAACGGTGATGAAGGAAAGAAGAAAGATAGATTAAAAAGGAGAAGCATAAAGAGGATTGTGATGATGGGTGGTGGAAGATGATTTTCTCTTGAAAAAATAATCCCCAACAAGAGGGATAATCGGTTTCTGTTTTCTGGTTTTTTTGTTTCCGAAAAGGTGGTCGTTTTCTCCCAGACTCAGAATGTCACCCAGATTTTGCGACTCCTCTTTCTTTCGCACCACCTCTTTTTTCTTCTCATCTTCGCTGATCTCAAACCTCACCGTCTTGGTAGGGGTGGCCGCGGCGGCCTTCCCGGCGGCGGCAGCCTCGGCCTGGGCCAACTTGGACATGTTTTTGTGAAGCTGGGCGTTGAGAGTTGCGAGCGCCACCTCGGTTTCGCTGCCTCTTTCTTTGAGCAGCTTCAGCTCCACCTTGGTTTTCTCAAGCTCTGCCTCCAGCTTCTTTATGACATGAACGAGGTGGTCATTGTCTTGGTGAGTTTTGATCGGTGTTGGCGTTGGTGATGGTGATGGTGATGGTAATGGTGATTCCCTCTTGATTGGAGTGTGGGACGATGAGATGGGTGGGTTTGGATTTGGAGAGTAGATTTCTGGGAGGAGAAGGCGTTGGCCGAATATGGCAACGGCTTCTTTGACGGAGGTGAAGGGACGAGAGGTGTCGACGGTGGAGGTGAAGTGGGTATCCATTGTTGGAGGATGGATGATGAATTTGGAGGAGAGGTTGTGAGTAATATTTGAGGAGATGATTGGTTAGGTCGATGTTCTTCTTCCTTTGCTTCTACTTCAAAGTTTATACATTCTATAGATGGAGTTTGAGATTGAGTGAAACAAACACATCCACCATTTTATCTCCTTTTTTCAAGCCTAAGACAAATACTATATATTCTCTCTTCTCTCTTCTTCTAGGCTTGGTTGGTGAATAGATGTTGATTGATTATCACTGCTACTTCTTCATATTTTCTTTATCATTTCTGGTATCCAACATTACTTCAAAAGATATTTGGTAGCTACTTATCTTAAATATCTTCAAGTAGTTGAAAATATTTACATATTTATATGATTTTTTCAATACAACTTTTTCCTATATTTTTTATATTATAATTTGGATTATCCTCTAATATTATTTATTATAATCTTTATATATTTATTTTTATCTTATATCTTATATCTTATAATTAAGGATATTTATAAATTACCCATTTATTTATATGAATATAGTATAATAGAGGGTGATAGTTTGAGAAATAAAAGAAGTATCTGGAGTTTGAGTTGAAGATTTTAATATTATAAGCGGGCCACAAAACAGAGCCCACCGAGCCCATTAACCGAACCAAAAAAACGAAATAATATTTTTATATTTTTTCTCAGTGTTGGCATCGGCACCAGACCAGACCAGACCACACCGCACAACATCATCGTCGACATCGATGGCAAATCCAACTCTTTCATCTCTCTTACTTGCCCTTCTCTGCATCCACGCGCTCTTTCTCGCCTTCTCTCACGCCGATTCTCATTTTGAAGGCTTCGAAGCCGAAGACGATGATGAATTCGAAGATGCTTCCATCGATCCCGCCTCTCTCCGATCACCGCCCCTCTCCGACCCTACCCCGCTCGCCACCGATCCCACTCCCCAACCTCCAGCTTCGGATCTCCCTAAGTCCCCTCCCGCCACCACTACCACCTTCGATTTCTGGGACGACGACGAATTCGAAGGCGTTCCCGTCGAACACCCCGTCCCCGAGCCTCCCTCCGATCCCAAATCCCCCGAAAACGCCACCGCGACCCAAACTCCCCCAATCCCAAACCCTCCCCGCTCCTTCACCGTGGAGATCCTCTGCGGATCCTTTCTCATCATGTTCGCCATCAATTACTTCACTGGCAAGCGCGAGAACGAGAACATCGCGCTCTCCTGGGCTGCGCAGTTCGCCGCCAAGGACTCCATCTTCGAGAAGAATTTCAGCCTTCTAGGGATCGGCGACGGCGGCGACGACACCCCCTTGCTGCTGAAGGAAGGCCAGACTACGTTCAAGTTCTACGCGAGTGGGAGAAGATACTGCCAGGGGCTTTTGGCGACGCTGGAGTTGAAGAGCAGGCACGATCTCATCGCGAGGATCTACAACATGATCGTGCCCTGTAGGGATGAGATCACGTTCGAGGTGTACATGAACGACGACGCCATGGATCATGTGGTTTTCGCCATGGCCAAGAAGAAGGCTGCGAAGGCCATGCACAAGGATGTGAGGGATTTGCAGAGGTTCGGCAACATTCTCTCCCCTTCCAATGCCAGGAAGTGGGTTGCTGATGACCTCGCTGTTATCTCTGAATCCAAGGAAGTCGCTGCTGATTTGATCACTGATGCCGTCATTGATCAGGTTCCCTTCTCTTCTTTCAATGATCAATGTTTCTTCTCATGCTATTTCATGGTTAATATATTTTCTTTTTATCTTATTTCAATAAGATTTGTAGAGAGGCTTCTAAAAATAAGCTCTTTTTAGCAGGTTCATAGTTATGCTTAAGAGTATCTTCTTGTTTGATAATTCTTATTGAATAAATGCTTAATTAAGTTGTTTATGTAATCTCGCCCTTACTTCACTTGTGATAAACTTATGAATAAGTTTTCATGTGGTGAATTCTTAATGAATTAAGTAAGTGCTTTATTAGCTTTTCTAACATCACCAAGAGATTGAGTTGCATAGAGATAGAGATAGGAATAGAAATAGATCTTGAAGGAAGGTTGGTTTTGTCTTGAGCTATTTACAACACAGTTGCTGTTATATGAATTTTCTCTCACATTCCAATTGATACTGTCGAAAGTAGGCACCCTTTCTTAAAACCAAGTTCCAATAGCTTTGGAACATTACATACATTATTGAGTTATACCACCTTTTCAATCCAACAAATGACCTATTTATGTTATACTTCCCCTCAGGATTCCTATTAGGCGTTATTCTCATTGTCAGTCTTTTATTTCTCCTCACTAACTGTTGGAAATGGTAATTATATGAAGAGCTAGAACAATCTTTAGGTTTACTGCTAGGCTGTCCTTTAGGCCAAGGTGAAAGTCTGAGCTTCAAGTTTCAAGTTTGTTGAAATGATAAAGTTTTAGATATTGGAGAGAGAATACAAAGAGAAGGCAGGCATTGTATAATATTCTATTATGTAATGAAATGTATTGCGGTGATTTGATGTGTATATAAAACATAGTACTAACTCTTGTTTATACTAATCATTTTCCTAACTAATTAGGAATACAAATTATAAGATAAAGAAACATCCCAATCCTGAGCTATATTGTGAAACGGGAAGTCTAATCCTAACGTATAATTTAAGATACTCTAAGATATGATGTTTTTATATTTTCTAATGCTCGCCCTCATACAAAAATTTACTAAGCTTGATACGGATAAATCCTTTACAAGAAAGAGATTAAAATGTATTATGCCTGGACAAGAGATTCTCTGGGATTGTCGGAGCCCAACTGATACACTCAGGAAAGTGTGAGGCTAAACTGGTTTCTTTGGTGAAGCTGCTAGGCAAGGGCCAAGTTATTTTCTCTGATCGTGCATGATTTGAACCAAAGAGGGCAATGAACCAAATAGTGAGAAAACCTAAATTAGGAGCCAACTTGGAACTGATGAACGAAGGGAAGGTTTATGATGCACCGGCACTTGCAGCTGAGGATGGTGATTGGCGATGCATGGAAAATCATCTATGCCTAAGAATAGTGTATGGGAGCTTATCTTCACATGGTGATCCAGCGATTTTCGGAACTAGTAGATCAGTGTATATTTTTGACGGTGCTGTTGGAAAAATTGCCTGAAAATTTTCTTCTAATGGCATCAATTATAGAAGGCTGAAGCATGTTGGAAACTTTGGGTGTGTTTGTTTCCCCCCTCACTTTTTGGTTATAAGAACTGTTTTGTAGAAAAATTTCTACTCAGTAATCAATTTCTCACCCAATTTCTATTAAATTTTAAAGATTATTAAAAAACAGAAACAGCTTGGAGATATTTTCTTTGTTCCATTTTCTCCATTGTTTGGGAGCTATATTGCGGGAGAGCCAGATTTCGAGCAGTTCAAGGCTTGATATCTCTGGAACATAGCAAGCTGGGGACATCTTTTGAACTTTGGAGGTGCCTTATCTTGACTGGACCACGATCATGTGTTGGCCGTTGGATAAGTTTCTAAGAATCATGGTGATTATTAGCATAAAAAAATATCTGGCTGGGACTTAAGCATGTTACAATATTGTTTTGTGAAAGGGTGTTGCAGAAATATACCAGTAGCATAGCAAAAAACATCTTCTGTCCATCAAACAATTTTTTTATTTTTGAAAACTGAAAATAGAAATCAAGCGCACCCTTAGACATTGGAACTCAAAAAGAAGCTCAGAGCTGAAATCTTTCTGAAACACGCTAAAATGAATTCACAGTGCTCAGAGACATGCCAAAAAAAAAGCACGACAGTTCAAAACCTGGAGACAAACATGGTTCACAAAACTGTATGAAAGTCACTAGTAAAATTCACATTAGTGGAGATTAGAGCCTAGAGAAAAACACAAGTATTAGGGAACATAAGGATTATTGTTACAATGTGGACAAAAATAGTCAATGAAATGGTGGAGAAGAGCATGACCGAGATATGGTGGTGGTGGCCAAACAACAGAGACGGAAACACATCAAGAGAGCCAATTCATTTGAAGGAAGAATCATGAAAATCTCGATTTTAGTGAGGGATTTGTGGAGGTGTAGCAAGAGAGGTCATAACAATTATGAGATTTTTAAGTATTGAAGGAAAGAATAGAAGAGAGAAGAGTGGCTTTTGTATAGTATTCTGTTATGTTATGATATATACCACAATGTATGTATAGATCGTAGAACACTTATTTCTATACAAATCACAACAAAATTGTAAGTCCTAACTAATTAGGGTAGCAAATCGTAAGATAAGGATATATAGCGCATATATAGCGCGATCATACAAGATAATGGGAAGTAAGGAAAGTAATCCTGAAATATAATCTAATATACAGTTCGAATTTGTTATCTTATTAAATTGACATATATTTTGGTCAATTGTGTCAATTGTTGAGACGAAGATTATTATACAGTAATCTGACTAACAATAATTATATATTCAATGATTTTAAGAGGAACATTATTTTTCATGTTTGACACTTCATGTGGTTGATTGTCTTGGCATTCTCCTTGGCTATCCTGTTTCTTCTACATTGATGGTGCTTATCAGTTACATATTCTTTTGATGCCATGTATGTGAACTGATCATTCACAAGTGTTTCGATTTTCCGATAAGTAGCATGATTACATTTGGCTTCATTTAATGTTGAAAGTGTTCTATGCAAAATAAGGGTCTTTTTTCGTCTGCACTGTTTACATACTGTCAAAGTTAATTTATTTATTGGATCAAAATCTGATATTTTTATTCTGTAGGTTTTTGGTGACAAAGCTTTTGAGAAATTTGGAAAAGGTTTAATTTCATTGCACTTCTCCGATCAGCAACCTGGTACACACAAGAAGGTATTGTTGTTCAAGTTTGTGCTTCCTGCTGCCAAGAACATGGCTGACATGACTCGGCTGGTGGCACTTGTTCCGTATTATATTGACTTGATCGGAAGATATAAATTAAGTTCTCAGGTGGGTTAGTCATGCTACCAATCTATGCTTAGCTTGTAGTTGATGAACTTTTATGCTTTGTCCTTAATTGACTGGTGTTCTTAATTCAGGCTCGGTCAAAGACAGAGGGTGCACGACAAAAAGCAGCTCTAGAGGCACAGAAAGAACTCCGAAATGCCCAACAAGAGGCCATGCAGAGAAGAAAGGCAGAGAGGAAAAAGATGGTGGAGGAGGCTGAGGCAAAGTTGAGTGCAGAGGCTATTCGGAAGAAAGAAGCAAAAGAGCGTGCTCGTCAAATGAAGAAGTCAATGCCAAGGATGAAAATGGCCCGTGGTGCCTAATTCTTGAACGGTGTCTCTCAAGCATGATGTCTTTTAAGGCATTCCCCGCCCCAGCGTACCATCTAGTTGTTGGGGGGGACCTGCCTTTTTGCCTTTTGTAGAATTTACGGCAATGTACCTTTTTAGTTGGCATTTCCTCCTGAACTAGCTGGCTAGATAGGCGTCACCACGTTTTAGGTGGATTTTGAATGTACCAAAATTACCATTTTAGACACATTTATTTACGAGTTCTTCATAACAAGTTTAATCTATTTACCTAGCTTCCATCTGCAATATTGTATTATTTTCCTTCTGCAATATTGTATCATTTTCCTTGTGCAACAAATGTCTAATAACCCTTCTTTTTTAACTTACATATTTTCATCTTTAAGTGGTGCTTAAGAATGCTAATGAGGAAGTCTGAGAATGATACTATTTACCTGTCTTGGACTAGTGTTTGAAAAAGAATATTTGTTGTACCTGTACTTTTACTTGCACATGCTCATTGAGTATTCATATTGATTGATTGTTGGAGTGAAAGAATTTCTCCTCTCATATATATACATATATATAAATATATGAAAGAATATAATTAATTTTTTTTTGTTTAGTAACAATGATATTTATTAATTGGCTGTTACATGCCTAAAATTCCATATAAAGTTGCATGTGTATTGTTTAATATGCTTATTTCTTATGTTTCCATAGTTTATGTGAAACATTTTTTTAAACTGCATGATCAATTCTTAATTTTGTAGAAGCGTGTCCTGAGTTCTCTTTGCAAACTTAAGTTTAACACTAATATGAGTTTACAAAAATTAATTAAAATATACTATATCATCGAATTAAATTAGTCATTAAAACTAAGAAACTTTTAAATAAATATGTGAAAAGTTCAATATGTCAATAACATAATTTAAAGTCCGATATAGTATTTTGAAGTTGTTTGATTTGGTATTTGCCTATACCAAAACAAGTTTTATAGTTATGTCCATTTTATTAATGCAGCTTTGTACTTTCACAGAACCACCAAACTTCATCGAATCATAGGGTACTGTACTGGGCTCCAAAAACTACCTCATTTCACTTCAAAAGTTAACTACAAGTTTAAACCTGTAAATACTTCTAAGTTGTTAAATTAATTATCAGTTTGTAAATACCGAGTGAAATTATCAAATAAAATATCTGATCAATTTAAAATAATAAAATTCAATATTTTTATGTAAATTTTAATTTTATTAATAAATTATATTTTGAGACTTTTTTTTTAATTAAATTTTAAATTTTTATTTATAGATAAATTTTTTTAATTACATTTATTTTACTTTTAATTGATATATATATATATATATATTCATTATTTATTTAGTATTGATCTTATACTGTATTTTACAATATTTTTATTCAAGAGTAAAATGAAGTAAAAACAACATTTTAAAATAGAAACACACTTCCATTATTTTAATTGATGCAATATTTAAAATATAATGCTAAAAATGATATAATAATGTTATATTTAAACTGTATAGTGTAATATAAAAAATATTAAAAAAAAAGTAAAACAAATATATCATCTATTAATATTAATGTCTCAATATAATCTCAAGTAACATAAAATCAATACTATAAATAATACAGTGATTAAAATAAAAGATACAATATAAAAGTATTCAAATAATAATAATAATAAATAAATAAGTAAAATTATTTTTTACGAATGTTAATATCTTATTCAGTAAAAAATTCAAGAAAATAAATTATATTAAAAGATAATAATTAAATGATAAAAATGACAAATAAATCTTTTATAATTATTTTTAAAATAACTGGATCTGTTATATATATAAATATATGAAGATATTATGTGAGAGTGAAGAAAATGACTCTTTAACTATTTTTAGTTTATTCAATTTTAGATTAATAACTTACATTAATAGGATGTTTTCAAATCATTCAGAACCATAAGTTTCGTTTTGCTTTGAAAGATGTCCTTCAATTATCAATGGTTCATTATTGAGTTAACAGTAATCTTGAGGATATGACTGAGATTACCAACTCTTATTACCAACTCGTTTTGACTATCTCTTCAAGATATCATGAATCTTCATTGTTAAGTAGTTTTGGTAAACCGATTCACTTTCTCAGTTAAATATCATCATACACACATATTTTTATTCTTAATTAGCTGTTACATCTACCTTCTATGTTGAAATTTGGGAACTTTACAATTCCAAGAGTTATTTTGATTTTCTTTAAGAAGGTCTTCTTCTTTCCATTGTACATGTTGAAAGGAGTTTGTGAAGTTTATGTAATTTCAGTAGTAATCTGGTGGAAGTGGAATAGATGATGATTCTACACCTAAAAAGTTTGATCAATTCTCTTTGATTCACCATGAGCATCAAGCTAACAAGTTCTGGGTGAACAATTATGATTGATGATGACAAATCAAGAGTGTATGAACCAAATTACTCTTATGAGAGAAACAAATTTACTCTTATGAAAAATATGCTGCATAAAATGACAATGATGTGAAGAGTTGAAAAAGCAAAGAGGAAGACAGCCACAACACATGTGAAACGTGCTGCAATAACAGCAACCATCGTTGTTCTTTTTCTTTTCCTACATTCAAACCAATTATTATCTTCTGAAACAAATTGCCATCTTATATTATTTTATTATTTGATTCAGAAAAAATGAGACTGTGGAATTGATAGCTTCTTCATTTTCTGTCATTTCTGTCACACATGGCCACGTTTTGCTCTTATCAAATTACGCGGATGCAGAAACATGGTCCACCATTTTTATTTTATTCTTTTGCATGTAAAATATGACCACAATATATAAAGATCTTTTTTTTATATATATCCCCATAAAACCAAACTAAAAGTTCTTGCTAGTGAGAATTAAATTTGGTGTCGCACGTTTTGCATAACAAGTAGAGCCCATGGTGGAACAGAGACAAAAACATTAAGGTGGTTGTTGGGATGATAATTGATGAGGTGTGAACAGATAATTTCCTTTTTCATTTTATCTGTAAAGTTTACAAAAAAAACTAATAATCTCTCTCACCTTTCACCTTTACTTCTGCCTTTATATAAGCTCATTGTATGGTTACATTCTCACCAACACAACACAACTCAACACATTTCCTCAGATCTTTCCACAGCTTTTTCCTTAACCACTTGAGTCTTTTAGAGAGATGGGAAAAGTAGAAGAAGGGTCACTGTCTTCTGTTTCAGCCATGCCACTTCCTTTGCTTTCACTAAACCACGTCTCTTTTGTATGTAAGAGTGTGAGTGAGTCTGTGAAATTCTATGAGAATGTCCTCGGATTTGTTCTCATCAAGAGGCCATCTTCTTTCAAGTTTGAAGGAGCATGGTGAGTAACTTCTCTTTCTCCACTACTCCTTTTATCTTTTCGACTTAAAATGTATAACTTTTTATCAGTGTGAACAAATCCTTCAACAAGATTACAGATTCTTAAACATCGACTATAGATACTATATTATAATCACATGTGAATAAAATAAGATAAAATAAAATGTACTACTGTTTGAAAATGCAAAGACTAAAAGAATGAGGAAAATTTTACATTACAGATTTTATCAGTGTAAGTTCTGCTTCTTGTTAAGTTCTGCATCTTGTTAAGTTCTGCTTTTTACCATCTTTTACCAAGTATTATGATGAATTGCACTCAGATGATTTTATCTATTCAATGTTTGAATTTGAGGGCTAATAACTAATAACTTCAAGGTAATAGTTACTGGAAGAAATCTGTCTTGATTAAAGGTAAACTAATCATTTTCTAAAAGTAATAACAAGTAATTACATACACAGTTACTTGAAAAGTTTGTCTCACAGTTTTGATGATGTAAAAATTATAATAATAACATGAAACTTTTGCACCGACACTCATTATTCAAGAAAAAGTAAAGATGCAGTGTGTCTGCACACAATTTATGCACTAAATGGGTTCATAATTTGGTTCTACTCATTGATGAAAAGTAGTACATGCTCGTGTACCTCATGTATGTACCATTATGTCTGTGTTTTTAAAATACATCTTACAAATCATGTTTTTTCAATAGAATTTCTTTAAAAAATCGTTTTTTTTTTTTTCATAAAATATGAGATTTAGAAATTTAAGACTTAAATTATGTGATGTAGGTTTCACAATGATGGATGTGAAATTCTAGAAAGTGGATTTGGTCATACCTCACTGATTATAATAAGTTGTATTGCTTATAAGTCTATTTATTGCCAACTGCACGCTGGAGGACGTGGGCCATTAATAAACAAATTATTATTATTTTTTTCTAAGCAAAAACTATTTTTTTTTTATTATTATTAATTATTTTTGTTGTCGATTTTGATGAGATATTTAAATGGAAAACGACTTGGTATGATGATTGAATCCGGGGGGGCCTGCACTTGATTTTTCTCATCTGTCGTTCTATCAACCACGTGCATCGCGCCCACTCTTCTCATCCACCTGTCTAAACTTCAAATCGTAATAATTACTAAGATTTATCAGAAAAAACAAATCAAATTTGTTAGAAAGATTTTTATGGTTTTTGGTTGCTGAGACTATCCAATTTTGTTTAGGTTGTTCAATTATGGCATTGGCATTCACCTTCTAGAGTCAGCTAAGATTCCGGTGGAAAAGAGAGAGATAAACCCCAAAGAAAATCATATATCTTTTCAATGCTCAGACATGAATGTTATCATGCAGAAACTTGATGCAATGAACATTCAGTATGTCACTGCAGTTGTGGAAGAAGGTGGAATTCAAGTTGATCAACTCTTCTTCCATGACCCAGATGGATATATGATTGAAATATGCAACTGCCAGAATCTCCCTGTGCTTCCACTTGCCTCTTGTCCTCTCAAGAACCAACCATCATTTTTCTATGGTAAAAAATCTTTCTTTTATCTCTCCCTTCATTTTTTTTTTGGTTTCCTAACTGGGATGAGAAGTAATGGATTGGATCATTTGGGTTTGGCAGGAGAGGGCACATTGAAGATCAACTGCTTTGCTGAAGAATCTAAGTTGATGATGGAGAATTTTGTGATGGATATGTTGAAGATCTCAATATGAGAAAGGCATTGGTGTAGTTTCCCTATTCACTCTGTAAAAAGTTTTGGGAAAGCCTTTTTGTCATGTCGGAATGGGAATTCAACTCAAAATCAAAATCAGAATCTATATGTTAGTAGAAATATAGTAATAGTAATAATAATGATAATGGTAATAGTAAAGTGTGATTATATATTATAATAATAATATTTTGTTGTTCTGTGGAAATCCCGTTTGTGTATAATAGGGACGTAATTATCTCCTCTGTCATTATTTATTTATAAAGGAAGTGATTTTGTTATTTTTAATCGATAAACAAATAGATGATAAAAAATGGATGATGAGATGAGAAAGGAAGTTTCGCAAATGACGCTGTGATTAGGTGGCCAGGTCACACACAACTGTAAAGATGAAAATCAAATGAAGCTGCACATTTACTCTGTTTAAATGTGCTATCTTTAGATTAAAGAAATATAAATGACAAAGTGAAAAGAAAATATATAATAAAAAAGAAGGTAATCACATATGACTGTTGTACTAATGTTTATAAGGCCATTTCTAATTTATAGAATAAGTAAATCAGAAATGTACTCCATTTTCTAGTGTTGACTAGAATAAGTAAAACAGAAAAGCATTAAAGACTTGTATTGGGTTCAAAAGATGAGGTGTGAAGTCCATTTCTCTGTTTGTATTTTTCTTCTCTTTGTCTTTGAGTTTAGCTAACCACCATTAGGATTTGTTGATCCCTTTGATTCAGTAATATAATTTATCAATTCTAGAGTATGAATAGTGTTGTTTTATTTTAAAGTTTGAAGCTAGGCCATTCTTATTAAATTATTGTCAACTCCTGTCTCATTCCAGCTTGGACCATTTAAGAAGTTGATGAAACAGGCTGAGGCTAGTGCTTGTCTTGAGCGTACTGTTTCCCTTCAGTTTGATTGAAGCACTCATTGTACCTACCAATATGCTAAATAATATTTTAAACTCCATTTTAGATGTATAAAGAGCAGATTTTGCACTTAGTTGTGTCTACGAGGTCAATCTCATGTCTCATACTCATTAGTGCCAACCCCACGCATCTTCCGATCCAATTTGAAAGTTTTAAAAATACTTGAAATATAATAAAAGTAGGTAATTTGGGATTTTTATCTTTTGGAATAGCACATAAAACACATCAGCTTCATGTGCCAAAATGTAATCTTTACGATAAAGATTTGAAAAAAAATTATTGTCTTTGCCGATCACTGTAGTTCCTGTCTTCTATGGATCAAGTGCCTCACGGGATGCTCTATATCTTCTGGTTACGGCATATAGCTTCTTGTATTTTAACTAAACGTGGATTTCCCTACTATTAATCTATGTGCAGATATTCTGAAATCATTTTTCACACCTGCAAATGGAATGGATATAAAATATTGCGTTTGTCCCTTGAGAAAATTTCTAAAATAAGAGAAATTTTATTGAGCATTGACCTGGGAAGAACTCAATTCTTCTTGATATTATTTCCATTTTTGCTGTTGTTAAGTGAAATTGGATGATGTTTCATAAAGTGTCATGGCTCCATGGACCTTGGATAAACTCAATGTTTCTTGATGTTCTTTTTCTTCATGCTGTTTTGTATTTACATCAGATATTTCATTGAAGGCGGCACTGACAAAATTGAAGAAACCGGAGGACAAGTCCTGTCAAAAGATGAGAGTGAAACGAAAATTATTCATGGGATAGCTCCCTGTTACCGGGTACACACAAGAGAATCTCTTACACCATTGTAGTGAAGCTAATACTTATTTTAGTATTTAATTATAATGATATTTATTTCTGTCTATATATCATTATTTTTTGTTACAATTATTTATTATCACTTTACTATTTTTATTTGAATACACTCGTATATTCACAAAGAAGGATGTCTTTATTTATTTGCTTTATCAACTGTTTATTTATTGGGTGATTGATTTAAGTTAAAGTGTTTATCCGGTTAAGCAATTTTCAGACGAGTGGCATCCTCTTCCATGTTTGAGTTACTAAGTTGAGAATTTCATGCTTATCTTTAGGACAATGAATATAGCGGGCCGACTGTGTCAGATGTAGTGTAGCCCACTTTCTTGTCCTGTGTCCCATTTTTCCACATTTGAAATGGTGAGTTATGACAGACAGTGACTTCTCTGGAGTTGTTGCCTCAATCACCAACGTTGCCATTCAATAAAAGTAAGGCCGTCCATCTATCTATACAATGCAACAACCATTCTCATCTTCTTTTATCTCATCTCCATTCTGATAACATACTCCAACTATTACTAGAAATACATCCTCATATCTTCAACATGACAATTTTATGTATTTATTTCTTCATGAACATTACATAAATGATATTTATGAGTTGATACAGAAAAGGAAAGATGTATATATATATATATATATATATATATAACAATATATGGTTGAGTTAGATTGAGATTTTTATTGAGATAAAAATTAGGTGACTTGATTTGGACATTTCACATCCTATTATTTTAGATCACTTGGGATTACAGAAAAATCTTTCTTTATCATTGAACAATGAGTTCATAATCTCTACATATATGTTAGTTACCTACACTTGAACTCCTTCCCAGTAACCTATGGTCTATATATGAAAGATTATTTTACAAGTTGCAGTAATGTTATAAATATGATATTCCACATCAAATAAAGTGATTAACCAGATCTACAATAATCTTTCAACGGGCAAAATCTCAGCTCCTTCAACTTTTAGGAGCCTCCAAATTCCCTGCTAGTTTGAGACGGGAAGGGAAACGGGGTCATCACAGGGTCCAGTAAGTTACCAAACCATGAAATGAATAATCATCATCAGGGTATAATGAAGGAACACTCAATCTCCTTTGGCAATGACGACAAAAACATCACCAAGGGACCATTTTCTTGGCTCTGACTTTTCTGAAGGGTTGATAATAGCTCGATCTTGGTTAGCCAGGCGATAGCCGATAACAATCTCCTTTCTTGTTCGACCCCTAATCATTATATCGTAAAAACACAATTCTTCCTGATCAAATAAATAGAACTCTGCTGGTTTAATACACATCTCGTTCCCCTACATAAGTTAAAAAAATGTCCACATATAAGTAATTTTGGTCCTGTAATCCAAAACCATAAACAAAAATATTTAAAAATAAAAACGCTAAACTAGATGTTTAGAAATTAAATTAAATGATTCGAGCGTAATATGACAAGAAATTGAAAATCAACTGAAATCTATATCGCGAGAGACAGTAAGAATAAGTTCAAATGAGGGATACCTCCTCTGCAAATAATTCCTCGAGAACTCGGTTGATTTGCTTGTCTTCAGCCACCATTGCTAGTGCCATGCTAACCAGCTCATTAGATAATACATAATCACTGATTCTGGACACAGACACTAGATTTCTAGTCCTAGAATCCAAAATTTCACTAATTATAATTGATTTATCGGAAGCTTGCTGCATTTCACGGATCCAAGAGTTGTGAGAGAACCCAGATAACCTCAGAGAAGTTGACTTTGTGTCTTTGTATGGTAGGCGTCTTGACTACAAAAAGGGGAGGGGTATTGATAGAAATTCAGTTTATAAAACAGTGAGACAATAGTCGGTTATGTGAACACAAAATCTTTAATTTGAAATGATGCAACAATACTGGATACCTGTATATCACGAATGAGTAGAAGGGTAGCTAGAGACCTAGAGTCAGAGTGAGCAACAGAGTCCTCCACTGACTCATCTGCAAGAATAAGGATCTGTACTCTTAGAGTTAGTATGCAGTTGAAGAAAATTTTAATTTACCTTGCTTGACTGGCTTAGATCTAGAGATATTTTATTATACTTAATCCTATTTCAACACTTTATTCATAATTTTACTTGGATACTACAATGTTGAAAATTGAACAAGGTATTAGAATGTAGAAATGAAACACTGATACATTTCAAACCTGAAATGCTATAAATATGAAGAGATAAAGATTCAAAACTTACAGAATCAAAAGTCTCCAGTGGAAGACCCTCCAGGTGTCGCCTAATTACAGCATTGCCCTCCCTATGGACAAGTTTTATGTTCTCTAGCTCAGAAACATCAAGTCCACCATCAACAAGTTTCTTCTCTCTTTCCTTTTCAGGAACCTCGTTGAACATCCAAAGCTCTGAACCAGGAGCCAAGAGTGCCTCTAAAACCTATTAAACAACAATGATTAAGAAAATATTAGACGATTACGAAGCTAAACTGATAGAATCAAGTTGCATATTTGTAGCAGATGGATCAATCTATTATATTAAAGCTGTGATTATTTACCATTAACCAGCATCCCACACAGGGGTTAAGAGCATAATTCAAGGGGACAGTCAGGTCTACACAAGTAATACTACTGTAGTTTCTCAATAATTAAATATCGTATTGTTTTGGCTTTCTTTATCTTTTTTGTGGATTCCCTACTCTCACTTCAAACCGCCATTACCATCTTGACCTCCATTGCAGTCAGAGCATCCTTAAGCTTTCAGAATTTAATTTTCACACAACAGGTTTTTGGATATTTAGTCAGTGAAATACTTCTATGAAACAATTTTTTTCTTCAAAAAAAATATAATCAATCAGGTTCCTAGATTCTGGAAATTGACTCAATAAACCTGTTCACACATTGAAGACAAAAAATTAGTTGGGAAAGATGGCTAACTATTAAAACACCAACTAGCAGGGTTTGAAACTCACTGCAGGCCCTTATGGCCAAGACATTGCCACAGAATAGTACCACAACCAAAGGGTGTGGCCCTGTGGAACCTGATGATCTTAGCAAAAAGAATATCAGCTATTGTTGTTCATGTTAAGAGTATAGAAAGCTATTATTAAATAAGAGAACTAGTCCTTTCTAAACATGAATAGGATAGTGCATAATAGCAGTGTCACTGTCAAAAAAAGAAAGGATATGTAAGTAAGGTCATAATATAGTGTACCCAATTAAGAGAATTACCATGATCATATCATCAATATCACGGCGCCAGCCACAAAATAATATCTTCTCTGGATATTTAGGTGGATCACGTATCCTAGGGCAAAGTACCTTACATACCTGTATAAAGTATATATAACATTAAACACAACAAGTAATATATCACAAGTCCCATACTAAAACTATGATTAATTAAAAAATATACAAGATTCTAAACATCAAATGAGCATATTTTTCAATAAGGCAATCATATACGGACCCAGATCAGTAAGATAAGTTAGAATGGAAGGATAACCTCTGGAAGAGGACCTGGAGCATAAGTGTCATCATCCTCAGCTATGACAAGGACTTCATCCCCATCTCTCAGAACATAGCTATCATCTGGATTGATGATAATCTTTCCCCCATCAGAAGCAACCTTCACTCCACAAGGTATTGCATCAGGAAATGAAATTAATACATCTTTGAAAAAGAGACCATCCAATTCCGGCCACCTTTTGATGTAAAACTCAGCATTCTCGAATCCCAAAATATCCTCCCATATCTGGCCAAGAGAAGGAAGCAAGTGAACAGATGCTGAGTCACACCGTACTGGAAACCAAATGTAGCAGAAAAATGAAAAATTCCATAAAGTTTGATACACTATTAAGGACAGGAAAAACTAGTGTCTGTATCTTAGTACAGGCTTTATATTACAAGTAAACATGGTTCGTGCAGAAATTCATCTAGTAAGAGTCAGGATTCATGAGGCATTCTGTATGTGACTTAGTAAGCACATTCTACCTATTGAGAAAACAATAAATACATGAAGAAAAAGGGAGCCAGGTCACATGATGGTGGGTGGAAGAAAGCTAGTTCACAAGAATGACTGAGTTATTTGACTAACCTGTGCAAGGCCAGGCTGTAGAGCACACTGAATCATCAAACGCCCAATTACATCATGTGCAACAACTGTTTCAATGAGTTCTCCACCAACAAGTTTCACTAGAGGTTCGTTATCAAGGTCACTCATCTCCACAACAACATGACCCCCTAAGCCCTCCCTTACACCTGTTAGGCTAAGAACAACTCTCAAAGCACGTGCATCACTCTGGAGAGAGAGATTTGAGAAAAAAAACATTGACTGTGAAGAAGTTCCTCAGTAAGAGTTAGACAACATAACAAAGGAGTAATGAGTTACGCAAATAACCTGATCTGCATTTTCATCTGAAGCTAACACAATGATTGCACGTGCCTTAGAAACTGAAACCTGAGGACAAATATAATTAAATTTGAGAACATAGAAAATTTCAGGAACATAGAAAACGTATTCTCCACATTATATGATTCAGATAGATTATTTAAAAAAGGTATCCTGTCCCCTGAAAGTAGAACAAAGAGTCAAAGATACCCCATCAAACCTTCTTTAGGTCAGCCAGTATAAGAGGACTGCCACTTCTACAAATTACGGACGTCCCCATGAAATCAAATTCCAGCTTTGCTATATCCATTTCCATTTCCTCCTTTTCTTTTTCTGCAAGCACCACGATAACACCACCACCAATACTCTTATTTGCTATTGCTAGCTGCTTCAAAAGTGAACCCTGCAATCAAGCATCAATCATCAACTTGTATTTCCTTCTTATGAACAAAAAATAACTGATGCAATCAGATGCAAATAACTCATACAGATAGTCAACATAATATTCCAAATCAAATATAAAAAATTAAAAACTGTTTGTGGGGAACTGACAAGGAGATTACCAATTTGTCACTCCACCCAAGAATGAGAATGTGGTTTTTTTCAATCACTTCACTCTTCCCTTTTCTGAGAGAATCTACCTTTTCTGATATAGCATCTGAAACAAGCCCAAGCATCATAGCAAATATCAGCATACCACCTGAACTAATTGAGACAGAGACAATTCTCTGCCCGGTTCCTTCTGTTTCGGCATGATTTCCTGAGTCAGCTACATAAGTCCAAGAATGCCAGAGTGCTTCGGCGAAGCTACCACCAGTCACCGCATACAACGCTAAACCACCAAAGCCTATAAGAAATAGAGTTGCAAAGAGAAGGGCAAGTAGCTTTGCATAAGGATATATGGAGAAAAATACATCTACCATATACGCAACTCTCTTCTTCAATGGTACATCCTCCTTGTTATCATTTGTTCTCCTCAAGAAATTTATTATTTGAGGAAGGTAATCAAGATATTTGTACAACACAAAAGGTAAAATGAGGGTGACCACCACAATATACAAAGCAACCGTTCTACTGTCAGTGTTCAGGATATAAGAAAATGAACCATGGCCTTTTTCGACATATATCTTTCTATTACCAGGACAAAAATCAATTTCGCAGCACAGGTGAAGTTTCTCATCCTGCAACCAAAGAAATTAATAAAGAATCTATACAAAATAAACAAGTTAAATACCATATTAAATTTCATGAATTACAAGCTTGCCTCCAATTTCCTGAGCCTATATTGTAGATATGCAGAATGAGGTACAAAAACAACAGAAGTAATAACGAGCTGCCACAAGAAGAGGAAAGATTTAGATGACTCAGAATGAAGTATTCAAAGAAATTATCTCATCTCATAGAAGAGAAAAAAGAGCAGTTAAAGGCTGTAACTTTCTGCCATGCAAGCTCAAAACAGTGGAAAAACACAATAATTTGCTCAAAACACTAGGCGGGAAAATGCATAGGAAACTAGTTGTTGTCATCCAATCTTGAAAGTCTCTAGAAGCATCAATAGTTCACATGGAAGAACACCTAGGGTTCTAGAAAAGGACCGTACTTAACTACGATAATGGCAAAACAGTCAGTAATGATGATAGCTGATTATTTTAGATACAAAACCCAATACAGACTATGACCCACACAATTGTTGATACCCTTTTGCAACACATAACATAACTAGTTTAGCAGAGAGAATCTAATTGCAAAAGCAAAATAAGAAAAGAGGAAAGATCAGATACAGCCAACTAATATAACTAAGTAAGTAACTAACTAACCAGATACAAGATCGGCGAGAGCTTGTGGTGTTGAGGTCTGGTGAGTTGGGAAGGGGGTGGCGAAGAGGAAGAGGAAGGAGGAGGAGGAGGAGGTGGAGGTGGAGGTGGTGGAACAAGTGAGGGTTTGGGAAGGTTGAGGTTGTGGGTGTTGGAAGGTTTGGAAGATGGTTTTTTTTTCTTGGTGGTGGTGCCAAGAAAAGAAGGGTAGTTCCATTGCTCGTGAGAGTCAGAGACGGAAACAGAGAAATGGGGGGTATTAGTAACTGCGGAGGCAGAAGGTGTGTGCCTTGGATTGGCAATAGTTTTGCTCCGCTTCAAGGGTGGCTTCCTGAGACTGAGATTGAGATTGGGAGGTTCCTCATTGCTCTTTCGCATTCTTACACTTCTTCACTCACTTGAGTTTAGTAGGGACAGATATTCCAAATCCCCTTGTGGGGTTCTCTGATGCTGACCACTACTGGGATGGGTTCGGTTTGGTGGGATCTACAGAGAAAGAGAATGTGTTGTCTTGTGTTGTGTAGAATTTGTATTGTTCAAAAGCTGAAACAGAACCTCCTCTCTCTCTTCTTCAGTGCCCTGTGTGAGCCTCCTATGTTTAGAGAGAGAAAGCGCAAAGTGCAGATGTTGACGTGGATGGGATCTTCACCCTTTCTATTTCCAATCAACTTTTTCATCACATTTCAGTTTTTTTCTGTTTCTACTTTTTCTCCTCCTTCATTATCAATTATTACCTTCAACTGGTTTTCAAGTGCAAACAAACACTAAAGAAATTGTTAGTTTCTAATTAAGTACACCAAAAAATTTAAATAAATTCACCAAACTCATTCTTCAGAATTTCATTTAAACCTATATTTACTCCTTCATTCCAAACCTTTGACAAACATTTATATATAGAATTAGGAAAATAAATATATTTTGACCACTTTGACTTTAAGTATATTGATTCATGAAAATTTTCATAGGTGGATATAACCTTGGGATAATTAATATAATATATTTTTTTTTATTTAGATAATTTTTATGCATGAATTACAAATAACTTCTTTTAAAAAATTATATAAAAGAGTTTCTATAAATTAATTTATTTTATATATTGATTTTTTTCTTTTAGTTTCCTTTCATAAAAATACCTTTAGAAAAGTTTGATTTATGTAAAAAAAAATTGAGTCTTATATGAACATATCCTGTATCATATTCACGGTTTAAAAAATGTATTTTTTTTCTATTTAAATAAAATATTTTAGTTATCATTAAAAAAATATTAATATTAAAAAATATTTTATAATTATTTTCAGTTTGATGTTTTTTTTAATATCAATTAAAATTATCTTTCTATCAAAGTTCACAAAATTTTAAAATAATTTCATCAATATTAATATAAAATTATCGTTAATTGAAATTTTTTTACATAAATTAATTGAAATATTTTAGTATAAGATATTTAATATTTTTTAAAAATTATATCTTTTTTTTTAAATATATTTTTTAGGTTAAGTAAATCATAATCTGAACAAAATTGTTAGGATAATTAATATATTTTAAAATAAGATAATTTAAATATTGCATGTATTATGAATATTTATAATTTTTTTAAAAGAAGGAAATAAAGATATTTAAAGATTTTATAGATTTTAACAAATATATAAATAAATATTGAAAATTAAATGGTGTACTTTGTTACAAAGGTAATTATTAATTATTTATATAGTTCATAATAACAATTTTTCACATTATCCATATATATATATATATATATAATAGATAATCATATTTAATTTTTTAATCACATTATCAATATTAATTTACATTATTCACATTTTTTTTAAAATTGAATTAATTGCTTTTTAAAATAAAGTATTAAATAGTTAAAAATAATTTCATATCATAACACAAAAGATTTATCATAAATTTAAAATATAAAAAATATTTTAAAAATATTTTATTTATTATATAATTCCCATTATTATAGAAATAATAAAAGAAATTATTTTAATAATGATAATAATTAATATTAATAACTATTTTAATGAATTGTTGAAATGAAACGGACCTATGAATAGTACCGAAACTAACCCACGTCCTTAATCCATATGAACTTGCATAGAAGCAAACTACAAATACGTAGTTCTATTTTTCTCGAGTTTTCGTATCTCTAGGGTTCATTCTTTTCTCTCAATTCTTTTCCCTAAACCTTTAAACATCTTATCTATTCTCACCATTTCATTCATCACAATCATAATTCCTATCTCTCCATAACAATTCTCTGTAACCTCTTTGCATACAAACACTCATTGTTGATAATGTATAGTGCTCAGGAATTTCGGAAACGTATCCTTTTATTATTATTTGTCCAAATAATCTTTCCCATAACAATTTGTTCATCTGCATCACAGTTTTTTTATAATGCCTAATACTTATATTTTGGGATAGTTTGTTTTTTTATGTTTAACTTGTATGTACATTACAGGCTGTGAATTCCAATTCGGATTTGCTGCAATCAGAGGCAAAAGTACAGTATTTTTCCCTTTACTTGTTACTATTGCTTAGTAATTATGTTGAATAATGCAAAACCTGCTGTCAGATAATTTTGTCCAGCCAAATCCTAACAGTGTCCTAAATTAGCATTCAGTGGAAATTTATTTGTTACAAAAACATTCTTTTTTTAAGATTTTTTTATTTCTCTATCAATTTTCCTAAAATATTGATTACTTCTGAATGAGTCATGGAAATCTGTAACATGACAAAAAAAACACCAAATTTCTAGCTTCTTTTATTCATCAGCAACCATAGACTCTAAATCCACAAAAATTACGATACTCTGTTTATTGATAGTAATAAAATTGAGAGATAGCAGTAATGCAGTCAAATCCTAGTCAAATGGTGACAATTATTATTAATTAAAAAATGACATATATATCTTCTTCAAGGATAAGATAAGCTCTTAAAATATAAAGAGTAAATTTTAGCTAATAACTCCTATTTCTTATCAATTTTGCTTTCCTTCTCTTGTGGAGATAAAGCAGATAGATCATACTTTAATAGCTCTGAAATGGTTGCTTGAACGAAAAAATCTGAAGCAAAGCCCTTATGATGTGGTTAGATGTTAGGTTTCAGTGAATCAGGTTGATTTTATTTGGCTCCTCTCTTATTGGACATGTTTCAGATATTTGTGTTCTGTTTATGGTATACTTAACTATGTGATATAGCTCACTCTGTCCTTAAAGGAACCAAAAATCATGATCAGCAGCAGACCGATGAAGATGTGGTATGTCCACTTCTTTCTATGATATGAATGTTGTCTCACTATTATTATTTTTTTTTAAATTTTATTTTTGATTCTCTTCAATAAACAAGTACTGAAAATCTTTGTTTTGTTTGCTATTGAAACATTGTAACTGGGACTGCAAAATACATTGTTTTGGCGTGATAACTCTTCATCTGCATAAGAAAAAACCCTAAATTGCAGTTTTGTAATTAGCATGAAGATACTCATGGGAATTAACACCATATCCTTTTAAGTTCAAATTGACTCTAAACAAAGGTGTTAAGAGTGTATGAAGGCAGAAGAATTATACTAAAGATTTTTAATGTGAAAAAACTTCTTGATTGTGGGACCTAATTTAGGAAAATCTATCTCCAAGGTAGGATTACAATATTTATTTCTTGATACAAGAGGATCTCTCAATGGTTTCTCTTAAACATGAATTTACATTACAAAGTTTCTCTTCCCAGATGAAACCTATTGTTTAAGGTATTGCACTTTTTCTCCTTTCATGGATGCATATCCTCCTAAGAACCATCGACATATCTGTAGAAAAACATGTTGGTGTGTCTAAAAATTTTTGGGCACTAGTTGAACATGCCTTCCTCATGTGTCTGACACACTTCAACCATCTCACAAGTTAAACATATTCTTATTTCAGCTCAGACATCTCTTGACACATCTTGGATGCCTATTCTTGACTAAACACTTTCCAGACACTACTTTCATAAAAAAGTAAAGATAAATTAAAAGAAAAAGCTTATCTAATAATAATGCAGGACTGATAACATTGTTTTGTGAGTTTTGTTTCCGTAAGATATGTTTCTTAGAATTTTATGGTAAGGGCTGTTATTTTAGGAAAACTGTAAAGGATATTAAATTCGCTTTTACAGAACATTATATAAATCTTATTCTCAGTTGAGATTTTTGTCATGTTGATTATATACATATCAACAGTATTGTCATACCTTATATTTTAGACATCAACTATGTCCTTGGTGCTTCATAGGTATCTCTAAGAATTTTTATATTTTCGAGGATTACAAGTGTTTCTTTCCCTTTACTATGACAATTTTCCCTTGCTTCCACTCTCTAACTTTTGGCTCTTCTATTTGTAGAAGGTAATGAGTCTCAAATAACTACTTGATCTTCCTATATTTGCCTTACTGTAGACAGCCACGCATCTTTGGTTTTAGCAAAAAATGTTTCAGACCTGGGAATAGTACCCTTATAGACTTCCTTGAATGTAATAAAATGTGGTTCTCATTAATTATGAAGAAATTCTGACATTTACTTGATTGGCTGTCTGCCTGTTGCATTATGGTGAACATATATAAATCACTCTTTGGACTTAATACTAATATACTTTTACAAATGTTCATGAATGCTAACTAGGACTAATTTAGTACTCACAGTAAAAAGCAGTTCTTGTATTTTTGTTCTTATATTTATCTGTCTCATGACATCATATTCACTATATTTTTTAAATATGTTTCTGCAGGTTTCTAGAAAAGATGGTATCTCATCGGATTTAACATCATTTGTGACCTCCTCTGGAGATAATGCTGGCATCACAGGTGAGGCTGATCAAGAGTGAGGATCTTGTCAATACTAACTGCGATTATGATCACATCTGAAATTAATGTTTCACTTCCTTGAGGATTAAATCAAGTCTTAACTTTATCATTTTAACATTTGATTTATAATCTAATCAAAAGCGCTTGGATATTGATTCTATGGACCACTTCAAAATGAAGATATTTTCGCATTGGGTTTAAACTTAAAACATACTAATCTATGGAAGTTTACAAAATCTAAAATTTAATTTAGATGGAGGTTTTTTTGTTTGACATAAGCAGTGGCTACAAGAAGGTGATCTGATACTGTTTCTAAGCAGTGCTTTAATACTGTAATGATTTATATAATATACACATTAAAATAAACATTTCCTCATATGCATATTTTTTATATCAGATATTTTATGAGCTAACTTGGAATGCTTTAAACCTATGAACATTTGCTGTTTAATAAAACCTTTAGTTATCAGGGCTATTGTGGGTCTCGGTGGGCATTGTGTTGGTCATCAATCTTATCTTTCATAGACTGAATATTTTTAACAATCAGGTGTCAATGAGTCAGAAGCTCTGCCTTGTAATGCATCAGTCCCAACATCTATTGGTGTGCAAAGCAAAACTATCAAGGGTTCTGTAATTGCAAAATATTATCCAAAATCGCCTAGTTCGATGAAGCAGAATAAGTCTGCACATAGAAATGAGAGTTTAACCAGCATGATATCTGAGACTGTGGCGAATACAGAAAAAGATATCAAAATTCTAAACAAGGTAATCAGTTGGAAGATTATGATGTTTCAGATTTCTTATGATATCATAAGGTATCACTGCTTCTAGTTTACTTATTCATTTTGTGGGATGTGTTGTTGCTTTGATGATGAATACTTAGAAGGTTACTGTTGTTCTTGTTTCATTAGCGCCCGTTTCAGTTTTTTGGTAACTTACTGAAATTTTTCTCCTCAGCCTTGTTTGTCATCTCTTATATCTGTTATTTTGCTATTATTTAATACACTTTTCCAATAAGGGATGGATAAAAAACTCCACACACTGTTTTATATTTTTACTATAACTTCTTGATCATGTGAATATTTATGTTGCAGGCTCCTCATCATTCTAATTTTACAGCAGCTATCGCCCCAACTACATATCAGCACGTAGGAAAATTTTCATCATCAGCCACCTCAAGATGCCATGTGTTCCCCCCCTCAAACTACAGGCCAAATACCTCTACTAACTACAACCCAAATACCTCTACTAACTACAACCCAAATACCTCTACTAACTCCAGACCATATGGGAGAGTATCTAGTGTAAATGATAGACTTTTTTCGAATGACAAATTTAGGAGTGGAGAATCTGAATTGTCAAAGGAAATGACTCGGGGTCCGCGTGGTGGTTACAATTATTTTCTTTTACAACCCTCAATTGTTAATGAGGAGCTTGAGACCACATTATGTAGAGACCAATATAACCTGCCAGATTTTCAAACTGAATACGAAACTGCTAAATTTTACGTGATTAAATCTTTTAATGAAGACGACGTTCACAAGGGTGTTAAATATAATGTTTGGACAAGTACTCCAAATGGAAATAAGAAGTTGAACACAGCATTCCTTGATGCAGAAGCTAAATTGAGACAGACTGGCACAAAGTGTCCAGTATTCCTCTTCTTCTCAGTGAGTTTAAATCTTGGTTCATAACTCTCTTTTTTCTTCTTCAGAAGTGTAACGCAAAAAGAGTAATTTTTTTCTTTGAAATTTTAGATATTGGCATATTGTTAGAGGTATATATTCATCTATTTTGTTTTCTATTGGTTCTCTTGTTGAGGTTAAATTATCTCCAAAATCTCATTTGAAGAACATGAACGTCAGTTCGTGTTTTCCTTTTATATTTATGTCTAATAATTGTGAAAATAAATGTTTTCATAAATTGTGTGATTAAAACTCCAAAAACATTTATTCTCTTCCAAATTTTATCAGGAATATCTTTGGTTTATGTTCAATTGTCATTCACAACAATATCAGCGACTATAATATTTTAATTGGGAATTCATGTCCATGAATCATTATTTCTGAATAATCATAGATCCAATATGTATTTTGTTGTCAGGTTAATGCTAGCGGACAGTTTGTTGGAGTGGCTGAGATGCTTGAGCCGGTGAACTTTAAAAAAGACATGAACTTTTGGAAACTTGACAAGTATAATGGTGTCTTCCCAATTAAGTGGCACATTATAAAAGATGTTCCCAACAACCAGTTTAAGCATATCATCCTTCCAAACAATGAGAACAAGCCTGTAACTTTCACTAGGGACACACAAGAGGTAATTCTTAATACGAAGAGTAAGAGAAGTTGCTGTCCTCATCTTCACCCCTTTTTTATCTTTCAGTAATTGATCTTAAGAGTAGCTTATTTTGTTATCGTTAGATTAGATTAAAAGAAGATAAGAAACAAAATTACTTTTCAAATAATTTGATCTCTCCTCTCTCTCTCTCTCTCTCTTTCCATATATCTCATTTACTATGGTCATATAAGTTTTGTTATAGTTATTGACTCCTTGTTTTGTTAGAAGTGGTCTATTATTAAATTTGTAATTGTCTGGTTTTGCAGATTGGACTGAAGGAGGGTAAGGAGATGTTGAATATTTTTAAAAATTACTCGGCTAAGACATCTCTTTTGGATGATTTTGACTTCTATGAGAGGCGAGAAAAGTTATTTCTTTCTCAAAAGACTACTAAGCATGCAAGGCCAGAACAGGGAGTATATGGCGGTGCTAATTATCAAGTAAGTTCCATTTCCATTGTCTACAATGTTTTTTACTTATTTCTGCAATTAGAGCATGAAGATGTGTGATTTGTCACTAGTACATCCAATTGGAAGATTGTAATGCTACGATGTTACATTAGTCATTAGATCCTCCCTTGTTTTATGTGAAAACATTTTTCTTTTTTTATGCTCTTAATGTTGACATTTTGTGTTTTTATAGTTTTTCTTTTAATTATATGCAGAACACTTTCAAAGCAAGAGAGAAGAAAATAGAAATGCAATCGAGTGGTACCAAGCAAGGTACTCTGGTCAAACTGACAAAAAATCTCTCTCTCAACCCCTCTGGAAAACATGGAAAGATTGCTGGATGGCGAGAGGAGAAAAAGAGAACCCTGTGATTATAAGTTCTAGACTAGGCACTTTAGAGTTGCAGACATGCAATTTGGTTTTTCAGTTACAATTACTTTCTTAGTATTATATGATTGATGATTTGTGGGATATGCTCTGACATTTTATGTTATTTGATGTTTGCTATTCGCACACGAAATTTAAAATGAGGAGGATGCATGTGATAGTAGTCTGGTTAGATGTCTAATGTTTCCGCATCATTCATTACTTAGTATTAATTAAGAAATTTAAAGTTGAAAAGTTTTTATAAAAAACTGTTACCAATTAAACATATTAAATTTTCTAATAAAAAAATTAACTCTTTAAGTAAATTTTGGGGACACTCAGTTAACAATAATAAAACTATGATACTCAACTTTGGGTTTTCTATTTAAATAAAACAAACTTTAACAAGCCATATTTAGGTACTTGTAATAATAGTATTATTTTCTAATCAAAATTAACATTTTCCTTATATAATGTACACAATAAAAGGTATTCAGGGTCAACTTATCAGGTAAAATTTTAATTTTAATTGGAGAACTACACCTTAAACACATAAAAAAGATGCACTTAAATTTTATTAACCTGAAACTTGCACTTGATTTGATAAAAAGAAAATCTAAAGATCAAGTTTAATTTGTTTTAATCACTTATACTTTTGCTATTTTATATTTATAAGAAATGCCATATTAAAATTTGAGATTAAAGTAAAAAAAAAAAAAAGTAGTGTTTAGATTTAACATTAACGTTTGCATAATTATGGGCATGTATTTTCAAATTTAATTACTTATTTAATGAGCTAAATTCAATAAGCCCTTTATTGCTACATATTATCTCCATCCCATTTTATTTAACATTTAGGATTTTTAGATAAGAATTAAGAAGGTAATATTTAAGATCACATTAAAATTATTATGTGATGTTTTTTTTACAATGTTTATTTTTCTTATTAATTAGATATATCTCTCTTCTATATTTATTTTTTATTCTCTTACTCAATAATAATATAGTTAAGGGAAAATAATATAAAATGATTTTGTATTTCATAAATATTACAGAAAGTAGTTATCAAAAGATGAAAGAAAATAGAGTGAGTTGAAAAGCATTGGATAGAAAGGGAGAAGCAAAAACAGTTGTTGAGCAGAGAGAGGTGTGTGAGTTGATATTGAAATTTCAATGACACAGAATGTGAAGCATACCCTGGATTTAGAGTGCAGTGATAATAATAGACCGTCCAAGATACCAAAAATCGAGCATCCCAATCACATTGACGCCGTCGCCGCCGACGACGACGGAGAAGAAGAAAAAGGGATGAGTCAAAACCCTAGGAATGGAATTCAACGCTATTTGATTGCAATCGAGTATATCGGTACTCGCTTCTCCGGTTCCCAGAAGCAGCTCAGTTGCCGTACCGTGGTCGGTGCTCTTGAGGTAACATAAATTACAACATCACATTGCCATTTCCATCCATAATCGCAACCAAGTCAAATGTGTTGTTTGTATTGTAGGAAGCTTTTTGTAAATTTGTTGGTCAGCCAGTCTCTGTCTCTTGTTCAAGTCGAACTGTGAGCATCACTTTCCTGTCACTCATTTTTCATGAACAATTTACTAATACAACACAATACATATCATATCATATATCAATTAACTATGCGATGGAATATAGGATGCTGGAGTTCATGCCTTGTCAAATGTTTGTCATGTGGATATTCAACGGATCAGCAAAAGGAAGCCTGGGGAAGTGGTCCGTTACTTACATAAACCTCAACTTAACTCTATACTGATCAATATATATTTGCTCATATTGTAATTGTAAAAATGTAGTTACCACCTCATGAACCTGCTGTGGTTGGAAGGGCTGTTAACCATTTCTTACAGGTATGTTGTAATTGTAAAAATGTAGTTACCACCTCAACTATCTACTGAGTGTTGTAGATCATTTAAATATGGATAAAATGTGTTTTAGGTCTCTCAAGATTTGGTCAAAATTAGTTTTAGTTCTTACATTTGATCCTTGTATTTTAAAATTGTAGTGGATTTCATCCCTGGTGGAATCAAAATAAATTTTAGGGACAACAACCAAATCCCCCACTTTTTTAAAATACTAGAACCAAAATTACAATTTTCAAAATGAGGGACTAAAACCAATTATAACCAAGTCACAAGAGACTTAAAACACATTTTACCCTTGAAACAAATATACTGCTTCTTCTATCTTGACAAAATGTTTGATCTACTTACATGACACGGAAGAAGAAAGAGACTGTTAATAAAGTTGCAAAGAGTTCTTGCTTGCAATTTTTTAGTAATTGGCTTGGATAAAGCAGATAAAATTGTAATCCACAGGTCCACAACTAATGCCCGACTTTCCTATTTTTTTCTCTATTCAGTGTGGAACTTGCTAATGCTCTTGCATGCTCTGTAGATTTTCTGTTTGTGATAACTTTTCATCTGTGCAGATTCTTAATAATTATAATTATTGAGTTTTGGCTTTATAAATTATTGCAGGAAGATTAATGAATTATTGATTATATTCTTATACAAATTTGTGGACCAAAGTTTATTACCAACTTTATGGTTTGCTTGTGATTAAAGTTGGAGTTGCAGTTTTGAAAACCTTAACTGTTTCTCAAATTTTGCTTATTAGATGATGTCACTTAGTATATTGTCTGTGCTCAAAAGGTCCTAACAGATGTTTTATGGCAATTTGATTTTTCTTAGAAGCATGATGGTGACTTGACGGTTATTGATGTTCGATGTGTTCCATCTGATTTTCATGCCAGATTTAAAGCACAAGAGCGCACGTGAGTTCTTGAGAATCTAGATTTCATGCATTGATTATTAATTGTCGTAATCTATATAGCACCATTGGCTTTTGTATAGTTCTATTTGATGTTAGATTGTCATTCTTAGCTTTTATTTCTTGGATTATGGAGGATGACTTACTTGGTCTATGAAATATATTTGTTGGTCTACGAGTGGAGGAGGACTGCATGATCTTATGAAATTGTACATTATTTTGTATAATAGTGACAGTGGAGAATATTGCAATAAGGTTCAATTAAGATTTCTGACATTAGCTACTGAATTCGATAGAATTTTTTGATTTCTTCATGATCATTTGAAGTAATTGTTAATTATGTGAAACTACCATTCAGATACTTCTATCGATTGCTGTCTGGGCCAGAGCCTTTGTCAACCTTTGAGAAAGATCGAGCATGGCATGTAACTGAGGAGCTTAATCTTCCAGCTATGCAAGTAGTTAACAGCTCCCTATACTTATTAGATTGTCAATCTTCCATCTATGCAAATTATTGATGATATCCATGCAGGAAGCATGCGGAGTTCTTGTTGGATGCCATGATTTTAGCTCCTTCCGGGCAGCTGGTTGTCAGGTTGTGTTTTTCTCTAATTTGTAAACAATAATTCATAAAATTCTAATTAATAAACTGTTTAACCTAAAGTGGAACCTTGTTTGCAATCCAACTCTCTTCTACATTCATCTGATTCTGGGATGATAGGACTGCACAGTATGCAGTAATATGTTTGTCAAGTGTCATAGTAATCAAATAGCAGTCATGATTGAATTTTGATTTAAAGGATTCATTTTAGTTTAATGCTCTGTACCCATCTTTCTAAAGTATTTTTTAGCATGTCTTGTTTTGAAGTTCTACAACATCTCATGTAAAGTTTCTTTGTATTTATAAACAAAATATGATGTAATTGAAAGTCTATATTTTCCCCAGGCAAAATCACCCATTAGAACTTTGGATGAACTCAGTGTCAGCGAGGTAATTGAAAGTCTATATTTTCCATCTGTTAGGGATAGAGAACGATGTCATAAAGTCAGTGGTGATCTTCGTAGCTACCTGAGCAACTCTGAGACTGACATTCCTTCAAGTCAAGATGTAGGATTTGGCAAAAGAAGACGACATCGTTGCCTGGTGGTAACAGCGCGTTCCCGTTCCTTTCTTTACCATCAGGTTGGGTAATCTAACTTCTAATCGAGTCCACTAAGAAGTTCAATGTTGTATGTTACGATTTAATCCTACATTTTTTCAATCCAATCTGTTCACAGATGTTAATTATTTTCAGGTTAGATTACTTGTCGGTGTTCTCAAGGCTGTTGGCACCGGAAACTTAACAATTCCGGATGGTACTCATACATTCATATCTATTCACGTGTTATAATATATATTCACATACATTGATTTTTGTTTGTACTTAAAAATGATCTCACGTGATGGACACTTTGCAGTTGAAAGAGTTTTGAATGCCAAGACTGTTACTTCCGCAAGTCCCATGGCCCCGGCATGTGGTCTCTACCTGGGAGAGGTGAAATATGATCTACCCACAACTTAGTAGACATTTCAGTGGACTCAAGTAGAAAGCTTATATAGGAGTCAATTCAATGGACCTTAATTTGTTATGTTTAGATGTTCTATTTTATTAAGGATTTTTATTTCATTCGAAGGCTAGTCAGCAGTGGATTATTTTTGTCCCATGTATTTAACTTTAATTGGTCTCCTATCATTACTTCAATTTTTTAAAATTAAGAAAAAACCTGTCAAGAGTTCAAGCAAATTAGCTGGATTCTCTAAGCTGCCCTTTCCAAATTAAAAATGATTAATCTTTCGAATTTAAAAGAGATAAACTCAAAATTAAGAAAAACTATAATTATAATCTAAATTTTTTAATTTATCCTTGAAGCCTTAAACCTAACTCCAGATATAAAAGCTTGAACATATACCCTGCAGAAAAGAGCTGAGTGAGAAGGAAATTGTCTCCCTAGAAATATGCTTGCGCTGATCTAAAGAGTGAAACGAAATCGAAGGAAAGTTACAAAATCTGCTGTTGTTATTAATAAATTGTGACTATAATACACCATGTAATGAAGGGATATCAACTAAACTAATAATGAACCAATGAAGATAAGAAGCTACTCCATGAAAGTCCTAATAGCAGCGTGAATTGAACTAGTACGAGCAGGACTTCTCTTCTGTATTAGTGAGTGTGGTCCACTCCAAACAGATTGGCTGTTTTGGGGGAAAAGAATTCCACATAAGCTTGAAAGCTTGGGGTTTTCGCTACATAAACTCTCAAGGAGCTTACTTTTCTGCTGTTTATCTTGTGACCCCTACAAACAGATTGAACTATTAAGTTCACTAATCAACTGCAAATAATGACAAGTTAATGCAACTGCATTCTGGCAAAAACTGTAATTTACTAGATCAAACAGTGAAATACCTTTTGTTTCTTCTGTGGCGGGACTGCCGTAGCTTGTCCTTCTTGTTGCTTTGTTCTATATTCATCGTGAAAAACAGTTGCATCACCAACATTTGATTTCACTGCCAAGTTTCCACCATGTTTTATAGTCTCATCCATCTCTCTCTTCTGACTGTTCATTTCAATCTCTTCTTCGTCTTCTTCCTCTCCATTCTCCTCCTCCTCATCCCCTTCTTCTAGGCCATGGTCATCATTGTCATCATGATTATCAACATCAATGCTCCCATGCTTTCTCTCAGCAGGGCTACACTGCTTCTCACTAATCTCCATCTTTGTCACCTCTCCTTTGTCTTCATCAACATCTCCATCAGTGCCCATAGATTCATCTACATTTGATGATGAATCCTCACCACCAGGACTATCTACTTGTATAGATTCCTTAAAAACATAGTACAAAATTATTTAACTTATTGTCCACTCAATTTACAAGCTAGTCAATTCTTAGATTTCATAAAGTAGATACTTAGATTTCTTCAATAATTACTATGACACTCATTTTATGTCTGGGATTCAGATTCTACCAAAGGTAATAATGGAAATTGTAGGGTTGAATTAAGCCCAAATCCATTTTTTAAGAGAAATCAAACTTGAGAATATCATTTTCACGCCAATTAAAAAAATTGATTTATGATAACTTGCATAATAAATTGCACCAAGGCAGAGATATAAAGCCAGTCTGACTATATTTCTTTTCTATCATTATTCTTAATGAGTTGCAGCATAATAACAATAAAGAAAACATCAAACCAGAAAAACATATAAATATATCTGTTGCGTTCCTATATTTCAGTTAAGAATTTTACCAGTGAGACATGGTATATATACCCTAAAACAGCCTCTAAAAATTGCCAGGCATCTATCCAAAAAGATAAGGCATAGGCAACAAGTCATTAAAATACCTCGTGCTTAAACTCTTTAGCATGCTTATCACCACCAGATCCAAAGCTGCCTCTAGCCATTCGAGCATTTTCCTCCCGTTCCTTCCTACGTCGCTTCAGAACACAAATAGCACATAAACAATCATGTTTATGGTGTCTTCTGCAAATAAGATAAAGTGTAAGCATGCAAATAATTTCAAAGAACCATTATCCATCAACAACTCTCATACAATGGAAACTGAAAGGATGGGAGCAAGGAATCCTCCTCATTATCGAAATCTGTTTTAGAAGCACTTACATTTACAAATGAATCAAAAAATATATTTTACAGAACTTATCTGAAGGAAATACATTTCCCAAAAGTTAATAAAAGTTTCTCTTCTCGTACTTGAGATTTATAACGCACCTTTAAGAAAGATACACTATTAGACAGTATCAAATTTCAGGGAAAAAAGTATTAGTCTACTGCTAAATCTACTAGTAAACTTATATTGTTCACACTTAATACAATGAACATTATCAACAAGTGATTCCATTTAGTTAATGTAATGGAAACTCGGTCATTTCATTGGTAATAACAATTATCAGATAACGAATCATAATATTATATATTAAATAGGGTTATTTTGCAGTTTGGGAATACACACCCATGACGCTTTTTTGTCTTCTGCTTCAATTGACTACTCTTCCCTACTTTTCCATCACCAGACAGTGAAATATCTTCTGTTGAAGTCCTCTCTATACCTGATCCATAATGAAAACATATGGCCATTTTGCTATCAGAATGCCAAAGTAAAGTATTTTACATGAAATGAAAACCATCTGTTTCAGAAGATCATGCATGCAAAGTAATGTTCTTCATTCATGGGATAGAGTTAAGAAATGTTAGGATAATAGAATTGGTTGCTTCGGACAGAGCTTCCCAGATTGTCTCCAATATGTTTGGATATCTAATGCTCAATGATGGGTGGAACAGTCTGGGATGAGACGGGATGTATTTGAATAAAGTACCATATTTTTGTTTGGATATTTTACAAGGAAATGGAGGAGAGTTTCCACTCCATTGTATGGGAAGTAATTGGAATGGTTAGTGGATTAGGAAACAATATCCCATACCCCTCAAAGTTGGGGGAAGTAAAAAAGAAGTATAGGACAGAATAGATTTCATTCATCCTATGTTAAACAATACAAAGGCTCTAGCCGATATTACGACAAAAGTCAAGATGAAATAGAACTAACTATCATTCTAAAACTTTGTAAGTTTTGGGGATAGAGTTTTTAGAGTGAAATCTCAGAAAGGCAAATTGCTTAACTAAAATTTCTCAGTTTGAAAATTATAATATCTATCATTTATTGTCTCCTTCTCTCCTCCCCACCCTGTCCGCAGAAAAACAAAAAATAAAAAGAGAGACACAAACAAAGACAGAGGCTGTGAGAAAAAACTACACATAAACTAAGCCTACTCCAGCAGAAGATTCCTCTAAAAAACATTGTACAACAAAAATATTAAAAATGAATGAACAGACACATATTTCATTCAAAACAGATCCTGCGAGACATTGCTAAATGCTTTATATATATCATGCTTGCAAAGTAAAAGGGAAGGATAGTATGTTAATATATATACATATACATGGATGTCTCACCCTTGGTCCCTTTTGATTGTTCACTGTATAGCCCAGCCGCAGTCCAATACTTCATAAAATTCTTCTTTACTCGCCTCATAAGATCCAAGATATAGTCACCCTTATTGTTATACTTGTAACAGTTGTCCCAAATGTATTGAACATCCTTATATACATCCTCTGAATTCATATACTTTTCATTTTTTTCAAGATTGCTGCATATGGTTCCAAAATCCATTGGTGTGTCTATGATATCAAAATAATCCTGGTTCCAGATAGTTGTATGACATTAGACACAAGTAATCATTTCAAAAAAATGATTCCAAGTTTTATAATCAATCATGCTAGTCTCTACGGCTGAATAGATATCATAGATCCTTGTAGAATATAACCTCTATGTCTATTAAGAGAGAAAAAGATAGCTCATGCATGTTAATCATTATAATGTACTGCTTTAATTGCTCTCAATTTTCATTCATGCCTTTACTTTATAGTATTAGTATGTGAAGAGAAACTTTATTAAACAATAACTTCTGGAAGTATGCAGGATGTAGCAAATTGCTTGGTTGAAAAGTATAAAGAAATTTAACAAAACAAAAATACTGAAAAAGGTGCAAAATTTCGGTTTAGTGGAAGAAATTGAGGAAGAGAAATATCTGTCATCTTAAGGGAACAAGAATCAAACATAAAATAAGTGTCATCCAATTTTTTTAGAAAAAATTACTTACAGGAATTCCAAGAGCATCGGGATTGACAGGAACATTGAAGGGTTCAGCTGCATCCATTTTCATTACCTTCCTTATAATCTGTGTAGAACAAACCGAATGCATTATTATAATAGATAATGTAATGCTTGGAAACAGCAAACAAAATCCACAAAGGAGAACTAAAATCAAAGGTTAAACACACCACTAAGGAAGCATCCAATTCCTGCCTATTATATGGAGCACTATGTTGAGTGGCCTTTCTTTCTTTTGGGTGAATGATTTCAGTGGAAGCTGAAAACGGTTTGCTTGTGTGCTCAGCATTTGATCCCAAAACCTTGGAAGACTTAATTTTTATGCTACCAGCTCTCTTTGACAGAGTACCCAGTTTCATATCAGGCAACGAATTTGCACTATCTTCCATTCTCTCTGCACTGGCACCTCGTTTTTCAAGGCCATGCTGCTGGCTACTCTTATCAGTATCGCTCTGTGTGGGAGCATCAGATGAGGTGGGTTGAGAGTCCAACATTTTAGGTGTCCTGAGCTTCACCTTAACACGACCAACTGATTTCCCAATAGCCTTATCAATGGAACCATCAGGATTTATGTTAGCAAGATTGTAATGCTGATCTGTCCCAGTGGAAGAAGGTGTGTCAACTTCCATTCCAGAGTTATCTTTATCATTACCAAACTCATCCAGGCCAGAGGTTTCTTCCTTGTTTTGACCCCCACTATTACTTAGGTTGTCGTTAGCACTTATTCCATGGTTACTAGTGCCTTTTCCCTTCCCTTTCTTATGCCCACGCTTGCGCTTCATGTTCTATCTTCTAATACCACTCTGAAACAAATTCAAACAAAAGATGAATAAATAACCAGAATACAAAGTATAATAATTTATGCATCTCAGGGTCATTAAAAACTTATAATATTAAACACAAAAGGTTAATGCCAAGGAGAAGAACAAAATTTGAATGAAAATGTAAATTTTAGGAACTAAATAGACAATTGAGCAAAGCAATTACAAAGAAGGGGAAAATGGGTGTGGAGTGCGGAAGTGAGAGAAAGGCCGGAGAATGGTGGAATTGGCGGAGTCCGAGAGAGAAAAGGCAGGTGATTGTGAAGTGGGAAGGGTCCCTTAAGCTTCAGTTGACGGAGGAAGAAGACCAGGTCACGACGCGAACAGTGAATCGAATCCCTTCCCTTCCCCTATCTTCTGAACTCCAGAACGCTTCGTTTCATTAGGATCTACTCTTTTCTCTCTCTCTTCTCTAGATACAACAACTACTAATTGACTAATAATATTTAAATTTATACTTTTAATTAACTATTTAATCTTTTGACCATGACCTATATTTATATAAATATCTATAAATATTATTTATATTTATATTATATTTAATATGATTAATTTAATATAAATTTCAAATTAATTTTTTTAGTTTAGTTTAGATTAATTATATGACTTTTATTATTATAAAAATTTTAAATATTTTGTAAAAAATTATATATATTTTTTAAATTATTAAATATTTTATAATAAAAAACTATTAAACATATACAAAATTTATAATTTTTATTTTATTCATAATTTTAATTTTTTTATATTTATAAATAAATTATATAATCATATATTTAAAAATTATAATAAAAATTTATTATTATATTTTATAATTATAAATATAATATAATTAAATAAAAAATATTTTTAATAAAATATATATTTATTAGAAATGATTTAATTTTATATTTAAATATAATAAATTATTTAATTTAATTTTTTATTTAAAGTCCAAAATTTGAATAAAATTATATCATTTAAAAAATATATATTTAAAAAATTTAAAACAATTTTAATTTTCAAAATTCATTCCATTTTATACAATATATATATATATATAATTAAAATGTATAATAAATATTTATGATACATTAATTGTATTATTAATTTAAATTATACTATCTTAAGAAGAATGTGTTGAATTAATGATATACTATTATTATTATAAGTATATTTATTAACAATATGCTTTAATAGTTTTACTGTTTATAAATTATTTTAATAATTTAATTAAATTTTAATTTGATATTTTAATATAATAATATAGTTTTATCAATAAGTTTTTTTATTGATGATATTCTTTGAATAATATATAAAACCTACTTTAATAATATTTTAATAAGAAAAATATATTAAAATTTAAAATTTAAGTAAAGTTAAATTGAAAATTAAATTTATGAAATATATTTGAAAAGAATAAAAATTATAACACAGAAGGAAATTGGAGAATTTGTTAAAAGAGAGAGAAAAAATTATACCAAATCAACTCAAATTATCTAAAAAATATGCTAAATCATTATTCTTCTTTCTAGCACATCATCTCTCATCAATCTTTTATTAATTCAATAACTATCATTATCAACATTCATTATGATTACCACTTCTCTCATATTTATGTTTTTTTTTCTCTAATTTTATTTTAATCAATATGATATTATATCCAATATTAACCAACTAAAATTCAATTCAAAGTTATAATTCTATATTCCAATATTCTTTAACCCTTTCAACCAATTCTAATTCCACCAATAAAACAAGTTCTTACAATAAAAATAATTTTAAAATTTTAAAATTTAAAACCAACACAGAACTAGTTTGGGAAAGTTGCAAAGTTTTTATCTAATTTTATGTTCAGTGAACTTGGATTGGCTTGATCTACTATTGAATTGTAACCTTATGGAATGTTTTACAAAAGTAATTTTTTTTAGAAATAAGAAAAAGAAAAAAAAGTGTTATGAGTAAGTATTAGAAAAATTGAAAACTTGCATGAAGTAGGGTGTGATGATGATGTGAAGAGCAGGTGAAAAACAGGCCATGAACGTGACAGAGATCATAAAATATTGACAGTCCACTGTGCAGCACAGCCTGCCCTCCAGGTTCACCAATATAACCAATTATACTCTCTTCTTTGGACTATCTACAAATTCTTTCTTCATAATTTTTCTTGTAAAAGTCAAGGTTGCTTAAGATGGAGACATATATATATATATTTCAATCTATTTTTCAACATTTTCTTTTAGTGCGCTTTCTTGTCACGGGCCATCTTCTTTTTGTCAAAAACATGTCTTACATGCAAAATGGCGAACAGTTTTCTTTTCTTGAACCTACCCTTTACCTGTTATGCTTTCAAACAGTGTATGTAATTTGATTCTTTTCCAAATAACTCACAATTTGTACACTCATTATTTGTATTACTTCAAATGCAAGTACTGAGAGAACTTGAGGAATAAGGAGCCCACAATTTACCCTTCTTCATCCGTGTCAACTGAGCAATAATTATGGATGGTAGTTCATACAATGTCGTCTAAAAACCAATTGATTGTCACACAGTAAAGTGAAAGTGATGTTTCCATCTACTTCCCCCTATTCTCCTCAATTTCATCTCTTTCTTACCTTTTTTTCTTTGGGGTTTCTAAGATAGTTACAGGTAAGCTTTGATATTCCTCAGACAGTGTGATTGTCTCGTTGACAAAACATGTTTACTCAATACTTTTTCTTTTAATCATTTTTATTTTAATTATTGCTTCATTCATTTCAGTAATTACTTTGGGATGAATGATTAACAGAAATGAGATTCTTGTGCAGTTGGTTTAGCATAAAACTTGACAGATGGTAATGTATAGTCTCATCAGTTCTTGCCATATAGTGGTTCTGACAAAAGCCATGGTTTCCCTTAACCAAGTTATTTTTGGCCAAACATGAGAGCAATAAAAGTGGTCTACATCAGGGCTTTACTAGCTTTATTCCTTTTTTCCTATAAAATGATTTCTTTCTTCACTTGAATCATGAATGTTCTACCACTGCTTAGCTGTTGGATGTTAAACTTTCATTCTCCCGCTCCCCTTTTCATATTTATTTATTATATAATAATCATTACTACTATTTTACTTGTGTTTCATTCATTTTAATTTTTTGGTTTCTCATATAATGTATGAGTTGGTATTTGCACGATATTGCTGCAGCCTTTTTCTCTTCTTTTAATATCTTTTAATCAGTGGAGATTTTATGAGATTATGCAAGATTCACACTGCAATCTTTCTCATGATTACATTTGAATGGTTATGCTGGAAGTGAGGGAATTCTATACATTTATGCCATCATCAGAGAGAGAGAGAGACTTTAGGCTTTAATCCTCACAGAGGTTAGGAATAGGCTCCTAACTCTCTCTTTCTCTCTTTCTCATCTTTAATATTTCCCTCACTTCCTCAAACTCGTGCATATCTCTTTTCATTCGGTGTATTAAGGTATTAATTTTAATTATGTGTTTATCATAAAAATTGTTGTTTTCAAATGCATACAATTATTAGATTCATGTATTAAAGGAATGTTGTCATTTCTAATAGTAGTTTGAAATTATTGCTTGCACTTGTCCCACTAAGAGTCACTATTCATGTGACTTAAAGGGTTTGATTAACAACAAGAACCTAGATGAAATACAGCCTTAAATATGACTACTTTTAGTTTTAAAGGTAACTATTGAAAATTCTTGCTCAGGCTCTCCGGACAACAAGGCCCATTCTTTTTTATTTCTTAAAGTTTGCTTCTCCTGACAAGGTATAGTATTCAATAAGTTAGGCATCAGGATCATCGACATGGGAACATAAATAGAAAAGTGTACCAATAGGATTATCATACACCTTTGTCTTTACATTTTCTATTCGGTATAAAGTTAACCGTGCTCAGCATCATGTTTGTGTGAAGCATAATAGCATAAAGAACTGTGCTCTTGCCTCAAAACATGGCAGTTAAGAAATTGGATCAACAAACTTCAAGGTGATCTCTCATCACAAAGAAAAAATTCAAAGGTAAGTTTATTCTCTTCAGTTAATTTGAATTATTTCTGTTTACCTACTACACAATGACACTTAGCCTATTGACATGAATTGGAATGGGCATTGTGTTAATCTTCCTCTTTCTGTCTCAATGGCATTTCTAAATAATGCTTTAAAATAATCTGTTCTGTTGAATTTTCGGGCTAATTTCAACTCTATGCATCTATCCTAATTTTTTCTTCAGGAGCTTCTCTTTGAATTTGTCGTGCAATTTGAAACTAATAAATTTTTCTGGCCTTATGCAAATTGTTTTCATGAGGTAAATTTCTTTTCAGTATCATTATTACAAGATTCTATCAGGTCATGCAGACATGTGCTTGTAGCATTTAATATAATTACCTTAGGCCAGCAAATTTTTCTTTAAATTTATTTACTTGAAGTATTCATCTTATCGTGCCTTTTAAGACTCCATGTCCATGACTTCCCACAAATGGCTTTAAAATTGACTAGTTGTTAGTTTCACATACTTGGTTTTCATATTATCTCCACCATTTCTTGGTTTCAGTCATCTCATATCTTTAGATGCAAAATAATGCATTAACTGTTGCAAAGTTTGGATTCCAGATTCATATATATTATTAGTCATAGCCGTAGACCTACCTGATAGCACTGTGGGTTTTCCTATGCTTGGTGATGTTTGTGTCTTCCCTTTGGGGATTTTAGTTATGGAATTTGCGGTAAAAAGCTTCTCAAGAAATGCTTGATGTTACTGTGCATCTTCAAAAAAATTTCCCATTTCTACTATGAACTTCCCTATTTAGTAGACTACTGATGCTTTCTATTTTCATTTGTTTCAGGATAGAATTTCTCTTCAGATTATCTTTATATATATGTAAAGATCTTGAAAGGCACGGCGTCAGCTAACTTGGCTTTCATGACGCTTAAGATTGCTTGCGTCCAGTGATTTTTTTTCTGATCTTTTTCCTCTTTAGAAGGACAAAACAAAACTTGACAGATAGGGAAGGAGAAATATTTAGTGTATAGAGCTACTACCATGACCGATTTGAACGCTGAAAGATCAAAGCCATGGAACATATATCCATCTTCAAACCCCGGTCCATCACAAACAAGAGTTGATGAAGAAGCTCCATGGAAAAGCTTAGGGACATCTATGAGTGCTATTTCTTTTGGTTTTGTTGCCACAGCCATTTTGATTTCAATGTTTCTTATAATGGCCATATTTGAACATTTGTTCAAACCCACCTCACAATTCTCCACGCAAGAATCTATGATGCGACGTTATCAGGAGCACCCAGTACCAACCGCAAAACAAGGAAATGCACAATCAGTAAGTCTCTTCATAGTTTCTAACCTTGCTTTTATATATGATGCTGTTTCACGGTTTCTAGATCCTCGCATCTCTTCGCTTGTTTAGCAACATTTTCTGCATGGGAAAAAATATTGTCTGTTTTGATAAGTAACCCGTGTGATATTCCTCATCTCATCACCGTCTTAGTTAAAACTATAAAATAATCATTCACCTTCATGAAGGCTTAAAATTGAATGCATTCAACTTGATTTCAGAGAAAATTATGGCATTTGCATCTTCAAAATCTTATCATTTGTTTTAAAGTAAAGGAGAATAAGGTGCAGGCCACCCAGAAAACATGTTTGACCATAAAAAGTTGGTGATTAGTTCAATACAAAAAGTGACCTGACCATTATATTTTGGAAAGTTATTCTGGTTCAATCATAAAAGGTGATTTTCCCTAGTTATGCGATTCATGTTTTCACATCTCTACATTGAAGGGTGCTGTTAACAATAACATGTGTGTATATATATTTGTGACAGGTTCCACCATCTTATGCGTCTGATTTCTCAGTGCTGATGCCAGGGCAGCAATATCCTACCTACATCGCCCAACCTGCTCCTCTCCCTTGTCAAAGGGAAGGGGTTTATTGGCCTTCTCATCATGAACATCATTTTGTATTTAATTAGCTCTTTCTTTTCTAACCTTCAATGTCTCATCAATGAAAACTTCTCTTCTCTCTGTATACAGATACTCAGAGACGACCCACTTGTGTCAATTTTATACATAAATATTGTATTTATATGTTAAAATGTGAAGCCTGCTTTTTTCCAAGTTTGATGTACTTCAACTAAGCAACTAAAGTTGCTTCATAAATGTTTTTTTTTACCTACATTATCATAAATATTTACTCTTAGTTTTAAGTCATTGTAGTTTTACTTTTTGGTTTCTGATTTTCATAATTATATGTAGGTTTTGTTTCTTATAATATACCAGACATTAGTTTGAAGTCATTGTTTGTTTCTGGAGGAACATGTGCCGTGACATATTAGTGGTGACAAGGATCAAAGCCAACAAGAAGTACCAAAACTAAAATAAAATTACAATGATAATAGTTTAGCCATCAAAGATTACTTACACAGTAAATGTTGCTGCAGAGATTTGAGAAATGAGTTAATAATTAGAAAGGAATAATCAGGGTGGTGGCTGATTAGTGATTGAAGTATAATGAGAGAGATTGTTCCATTGATGGTACCTCTCATGATGAAAGGAGAGTGGTGATGTCAAATGTGTAAAGGTGAAACTGCCACAACACAACAATAACTATTAACTTGTAAGCTGTAACTACCAATCAACTGCTCACGAGGAAACAACAAAGTAAGGCTGTGTTAGGTAATTGCTACATTTTATTTCAACAAAAATCACACACACATGAACAACCATTTTCTTTGCTAAAAAACCAATGTTAAGACCATTCATAAATCCATTTTTTGTCATCACGTTCAGATATCTGATACTCTGAATATTATTTTCTCATAAATAAACAAGATTGCTTTTGTAACTTTAAGTCTTTGAATTATTTTTTGTCTTTTTAATTTTTTAATTCAAGTATTAAGCATATGAATCATGAATAATTACATTATTTGTAGATTTCTCGATTCTTGGTTTATTTTTTCACCAACCTTAAGTGATTGCTATCTAATATTTTCTTTAGCTCTTCCATCAAGTTATACTTTCCTCTTCCTTAATTTTAATTTTATGATAGAATAATTCGAACAAACAAGACTAATAAAAAATGTTAGTTTATAATTAGATTCGTAAAATAAAATTAATAATTGACTTCTTAATTTATAATTAGATTCCTGAAGTTAATTTATGACATCTTAAAATGGCCAGAAAATTAATTATTTATAACAATTTTTTACTAACTTTAAGGATTCAGTTATAAAATTGTAGAAGATAAAAGATTCTATTACTAATGGTTTTAGTTTAGAACATTCTTAAATCATTCAGTGGTCTACTAATATAATCAAACCCTTTTTTATAATAATGTTATTCATTCACAAAAATATAACATGTAGGTGGTTTAAGATCTCCAGCTACGTTAACCATAAACAATTCGTATTAATGCATGATTAAAAAAAATATACCCACGTGTATATTACATTAAAGTACGAAACTTATTATGTTCCTATATGATTTTCAATAAGAAAAAATCTCATTTGAACTTTTTTTATGCATCAGAAAAATAAAACAAAGCAAAGAAATCGTAGCTCCAAAAATGAACTACTCACATTACATCAGCAAACACAGGGGAGAAAGTTCAGAAGGACAAATGGTCCAGGGAAGGAAGACATCATGTTTTGCATCATATTTAGTGAATCTGCAGAAGAGTTAGCTTCCCTTAAAGTTTGCTGCTAGGTAACGATCCATTCTAAATGCAGGAGGTGACGAATGTTGTGTATCAAAGGAAGGCAAGGGTGAAAAGCTTGCTATTGTTGTTGACCAACTCCAAAGCCATCAGTGATTCAGTTTCACGAACAATATTCCTGTCTATATCCATCATTTCTCGCATTCTGCAAGCCATAAAGCATTGCAAAGAACTAAACTTTAATGGTAGTAGATGTGCGGCAAGTACATGTAAATCCTGAGATCCAGTTGCTTAAATGATTCCTAAAAATGTTACTAAAGTCAGCCTTGCGGAGGTTTCCATAGGAGCTATTCAATTTGATTATAGGCAACATGGGACACTCCCAGCTACCAAGGCAAAAATTCTGTTGCTGCCGAGGTTGACACCAAATCGCTTTGATATTATTATGAAGGGTTTGTATGTTACTAATAACCTGCCATAACCTCCATGTTGCTGCAGGAAAACTGTCACACTCCCTGTCTTCCAAAGGATCGAGCACGTCATTTTAATTCTTTAAAACATCAGTTAACGCCTTATAAAATATTTTTGTTTGTGATCCCACGCATTTGCCTGAGTTTGCATCCAGCATTTTCTGAAGCTGCAGCAACCTTTCTTATAATGCGGTCATTTTAACACAAATAGTGGCAACATATTAACCCACGCAAAAATCTAAACGATTACCTTAACTAGTTTTTTGGTAATATATCTTAACTGGTTTATTGTGAAATAACTTATATCCAAAATCTTGCTAAAAGAGGTTTTAGGAGATTATTTCTGTGACATGTTTACCAAAAATATTTTGGGCGTAACTATTTCTTGTTTTGCAGTCATGAAGTAGAAACAAGCAGCGAAGAATGAAATGTAACGTAACAAGTAATAATACAAACTTGATCCTAAAAGAATATTTGTCAGTCACCGGATGATGGAGAATGAAAAGTTGACCCAGAGTCCCACTCATGTCATGACTCAAATCAGTAATGAGAATGAATGATTAAGAAAGATGACATAATTTCTCAGCGTATTAAATTGATATATAATACTGTTTACACCATAATTTCAAAGAGTGATCCTATCCAAACACGATTAAGCTATTGGCCAGCGTGGAATTGATTTTCTAATTGTAATTTTCAACAAGTCATTGTGTTGAACTGTAAAAGTCTACATTACAAGTGGAACTCCAATAGGTGGGGAAAGCCAATGCAGTCCTTTAGTAACTTACACTTGCCCTTCTTTATCTCTGCAAGAAAGCCTCCCTGATTAGCATAGCAAAACCAAAGCAATTTTTCTTGGTCATAACTAGTAGCACCCTCTACCTTTTATTTCCCAACCTACCACAACTTAAAAATGAACACTTGCAGAAGAGAGTTTGCTGAAGGCAAGGCCTAAAAAAGGAATGAGCTACAGGTCATCCAACATGTCTTCATCTGGTAATACCATGGTCAACAAAGAATACTTAACTCGGAGAGAAATTCTTCCCTTATCAACGACAAGCTTTGCTCCAGAGACAACCCAATAGCCAGGAGACTCTTGTGGTCCTCTGGTCATCTCAGTTGTGTCAACAAATTTGAGAAGCTTGGGAGCTTGGACAGGAACAGGAGGGCCGCCCGGATAGACAGCAGAATTTATATTAACATCTGCTGGACGCGGAGGAGGCTTCTGAAATGTTGCTGTGAAGTGTTGACTAATTAGAGTGGATATCAGTCCTGACTTGGCTCCCAACTTGGGTGATCCCTCCCACTCAGGATGCTTCACTGCTTTAGCTCCCAACACAGTTGAGAATCGAAGTCTTAAGAAGAGTATATTTTTTATGCCATAATTCTCAACTTGTAATTGTGCTCCAGTTACTATCGAAAGATCCTCCTCAGATTCCACAGGAGCAGTGCACACATGAGAGAAATTCTTCCATTGAACCTTCTCGTAGAATCTCCTATCGTAAGACTTCCGCTGAAAGTTATCATTTGGATCATCTTCAAGCTGGAAGATTTTTGGAAGTGATGAAAGGTGTTGCAAATGGATGGCTAACCGATTGCTTTTCTTACCTTCAAGATACAGACGGAGACCAGTCACTGGCCTCTTACCTACATCAACCTGTTACAACATGACAAGTATTCCTAGCTTCAGCACAGAGGTTATAAATTACTAATGTGCTTTTTCTAGTGGGAACGTGTTCAGAAGCATTAAATATATCGTATTAAATGTTTCTAATTACTTAACTTCTTTTTTAATAAAAACTTTATTTGTTCTTAACATCTGCCCATGAGCATCAATTAGAAAACCCACTACCTATATCATAATTATGAGTTACGGATTCTTTCAAAAAATTACATCTGGAATAGTGCAGTAAACTCACCCAAGTTCCACCCAAAAACAAACGAAATAGAGAATCAACATCCACAAACTTTAGAATGTCAGTTTAAAAATTGATGAACTGATGAATGTTAATAAAATATACTAAGAATTATAGTTTATACCACATTAACAAAAAGATGCATCTTTTGTTTGTAAGTCTACGTTCCACTACATGGTAACAAAAATAAATCCTATAAGCTTCTTCAGACAAAATTTCCTTCCACATATTTTTCCTTCTTGGTAACTGTTCAGGAAAGGCTATACAAGTGAGCAATTTTTTTCTCTAGACAACACACTCCTTGAATCAAAAGTGCGATTAGCTTCCATTCATTTGGATGGGACTGCATTACAATGGAACCTCAATTATATGAGATCCAGATTTGACATTTATCCCAGCTGGCCTCAATATATTTTTTATGTTACCCTACGTTTTGGTGAGGCATATCAGGACCCCATCTCAACTTTAATTCAAGTCAAGCAGTTGGGAAAGGTTCTAGCCTATGTAGAGGAATTTGAGTTAGCCTTAACGCAGTTAACTTTCACTCACACTGTGCAACAAGATGCTCAAATGCGTTTTTATACATGGACATCCCCATTCATCACTTTGAGGCCCCTACTTGTAATGTTGTTTCATCAAAAGAGCCAGCTTAGTATTGTAATGGAAATTCAAGATCTGATTGTTGAGTTTGCTGACATAATTGAGGATCCAAAATAGTTACCTCCACCTAGACCCGGATTTGATCATAAAATCCCTTTACAACAAGGTTCTGGTCCTTTTAATCTACGTCCTTACCAGTACTCATAATTCAGAAAGATGTTGATAATCTAGTTGATGAGTTGCTTGCTTAAGGAATTATTCAATAAGCAACAATGCCTACTCTTCCCCGGTAGTTTTGGTAAAAAAAAATCAAAGATGGTTCATGTGTCTCAGTTGAAACTGTACAGAGACCCTCAATCTTGTGCCATAAATCCTTTGCCACAACAATATACACTTGCTCCTTCTAAAGGTGAAACAGAGAGTATTCGAGATAGGAAAATGGTTAAAAAAGGGGCGTATTGCTGCCACCAAGGTGTTGGTTAAGTGGAAGAATTTACCTACGAACATGCTACTTGGGGCTTCTATTATGATCTTCTCAAACAGTTTCCTAATATTCACCTGAGGACAAGCTGCACTTGAAGGGGAGGGCATTGTTACAGAAATACAGTGCTGTAACATTTTCCTTTTACCTTGTGGTTTGATTTTAATAATTACTAGCTATTTTTTCATTTTCTTCATCAGATTTAGTTTCTATTTCATGGGTTATTGTAGTTTTTTGGTTGCTTATGTGGCACTAGGTAGTGGAGAGTTTGCTAGAATCTTTTTTCGAGAGACTATTTGATTTGGTTCGGCCTAGTGGGCTCAATGGAAAAATAATCAGGCAAAATAACCTCTCTTCAAAATTTTATATCTGTTTTCTCTTTCTTTCCATTCGCAATGGATACCAATCTTAATTCTAGTTTCCCTGCTTCTAGTAGTGGACGTCCTTGGAGTTGTTCTCCCTGAATCCAAATTCCATCACACAAACCAAGAAGACTTGAACGTTATTAGTTATGATCCAAAGAGGCACAACCAATCAATACCTAAATATCCTGGACCAAAGAACAAAGTTTCACCTGTGTGGTGTTAACGTAAAGCTTTGGGCCCATGAAGCTAAACTGTAAAGATGCAGAACTCCGTTGCTTCCGCTGTGGACCAAGTGGAAGATCACTGAATACAGGTGCCCACTGCCTTGGCAGCTGGAATTCCAAGAATTGGTGGAGCTCTTGAATCGGTGGTTTATCTGCAAGATTCAATGTGGAATGATGAAGCATTTTGAACTAGCAAATATAGTCTATGTGGAACCAGCCAAAAATGAAGACAGACAAATAATAAAAAAGTGATCCATGGGAATTTATTTTTTTAAGAAAACAAAAATCTAGGCCTTGGGCAGTGTAATGATGCATATGAATAACTAACACCTAATCACTACTCTACTAATAAGGGTATGCTTTCTTATGTCCTATTACTTGCATTGCAAAGCAATGCTTAAACGTTATTAGGTCCTTTAAGAGCATCTACGCACACTCCTAATGCCAGCACACAGATTTCTCCAACTGAATACAATTATGTTTGGGTAGGTAGATCATTTAAAGTATTTTATGAAACCAGGTTAATTCAAAGTCAACTGAATTAAAATATAGAATGAAATAAAACTTCAACAAGCAAAGGAATCAAACACTTCTTATTCTATTCGGTTGACAAGTCATTTTTCCTTCACAGCCAAGAGAATAAAATGGTCAATTCCAAAAATCACGAGCATTTTTACGAGAGTCAGTTGCAAACTTCATCACAATATGGATTCTTTATTTCAAAAACACAACCATTTTTACTTGCAACATCTATTAGAAGCACAAACCTGTGCTTATGGTCTTGTAGCCTATCAGAGTAATGGAGGAGGATTGTGTTACCCTGACAGCCAACATAAAACTTGTCAAAATCCCAAACATAGATCACTTGCAAAGGATTACGTGTTAAAGTTAAGTCATTACTTAGGCACAAAAGTAATGCACTTAATGGCTCAAGTACAAGGTGAAATAAGTTAGAGTCGTTGCATCATAGCCTGAATTTAGTGTTAAATGAGCATGGCTCCTGTTTTCTTTTTTCATATTGTACCAAAAAAAAAGATGAGCCTAGGAGTGTTTGATTAGACTTGAGAATATACACAATTTGATAAGTCTTTGGAAGAGGTGGTCATCATGATTTAAAGAAGAATGGGTTGGTGAAAGACTAAGAAACTAGACTCTAAACAGTGTAAATTTTGGTATATAGAGAAAGCTACTGGAAAGGATAGAGTGGGTATTATTGCCGCCAAGAATCGGAAAAAGAATGTGGTTGATGTAAACAAAATACGGTAGATGAGCATATTTTTAAAATTAATGGATACACGAGAGACTCTTAGTATATCCAGTGCTTTTGTGCCATAAGTAGATTTCAAAGCACTTTTGAAAGAGAAATTTAGGAAGATTTAGAAGGGTCGGTTCAGGGTTTTCCACAAGAAAAGATTCTCATTTTGTAGTAAGGTGAGGCGATATACAGAAGCTATGATGGTTTTGATTTTAGAGAGCTATATAGGACAATTTATTCTTGATTTCACAATGGCATACGATTTCAAGATTATAAGCATTAGTTTAAGAAGCAAAAGTAACATCTAATAACTTATAGGAGTGGACATTCAAGGTCTCAAATTGATTTCTTTTTGGTAATGAACTCAAATAAAAGCTTTCAAGGAATGCAAGGCGATTTCAAGTGTCTTTCTACACAACATAAGGTCTTGAATCTTGATATTCATTTTAAGAGACATAAACAATAAATCCAACAAATTACAAATCTAAAAATCAAGCTCAAAGGTGATAAAAATTTGACTTTTAAGAAGAAATTATTAGAGGAAAGTAATTCGGAATCATAAGGTAGTGCTAACCTATGTCTAAGAAGGTTAGGTCTTAAGTGAACCAAAAGGCTTTGGACTAAGAGATAAGGAATGTTAAGGGAGTACTTTAAGGCCTTACACACAACGCAGAAAATTGGCCATGATATTTGAAGCCTAGAAGTGATATAAGTAAAGTTATGACTGTGGCATGACCCAAAGTTTTTGAGAAGTCTTATTTTGGGCAAGGAATGGAGAACACAAGATATATAAGCTTGCCAAAAATAGTAAAGGAAATCAAGAGATTTGGACTAAGTAAGAAGTATTAAGGATGGAGAAGGAAAAATTTTTGGTATGGATAGATATTAAAGAGATGGGGGAACTATTTTTATAAACATTTCAATAATAGGTAAGGATTGATCTGCGATATGCAAGAATTAGAAGGCCCAGAGGACAAAAGAAAATGTCTTAATACACAAAATTTGAGTTGGAGAGAGAAAAAGAAGCTCTTGAGATAATAGATAATGGTAACTGTTGGACAAACGGCATTCCTATTGAAGTTTTGAATTGTGTACGGGAACATAGTATTTGGCTCACTAATTTATTTAATGAAACTTTGAGATCTACGAAATGTTAAATGAGAGAAGAACAAGAGAGATATTAAGGATTGAAGAAACTACAGAAAGATATATAAGTCATACTATGAAATTATGGAAAAAAGTTTTGAACATCAATTAAGAGCAGAGTACTTTGTTTTATACCAAGAAGGTCAACAACAAGAACTATTTATTTTCCCAAGAAGGTCTACAACAAAAACTATTTAGTTTCCCAAGAAGGTCTACATCAATTACGGCCAGAGTACTTTGTTATATTTAGATTATACAAGACATGTATGGTAGAGAGCCAAAAGTTTCATATAAGGATATGTTCATATATCAAGGTTCAAACTTAAGTCTCCACTAGTTTAATCTAGTCTTAGATGCACTCACCAAAGACATGGTAAATATTATCCCAAAATTCTAGTTATTTGCAAAAGATATAATTCTGATTAAGCAAATAAGGGAAGAAGTTAACTCCAAGCTTGAGATTCGGAGACATACGCTGGAATCAAAGGACTTTCACTTAAGTAGGAGCAAACGGGCAAGATAGATCAATAGTACAAAAGAAATGTTAGCAACACACTTTCTACCACTTTTAAGCACACTCTTTATTATTTGCTGAAACTGATAAAGAATCAGAAAATTCTGTAGGTTTAACTTCATATTTAATGAGCTCCAATCCTTTTTGTAGTTTCCGACAAATTTTAACCATTAGTTAGTAGAAAATGCGTCGGAAAGTGTTAGAGAATGTATTGTTAACACTCTTCATTACAAAATGATGGGAAAATTAGTAAAAATGTCACCCACAGGATACAAGGGTGAGTGATTAAAATAGAAAGGCATTAGGGGTTACTTGTGAAAGCAAAGAACCAACTAAAATCAAAGGAAAACTTTGTTATACAACCAATTATATTCTATGATGATAAATGTTAGGCACTAAAGGGATGAGACAACAAAAAAATGTGGGAATATTAGAAATGCGAATGTTAAGATGGATGTGTAGCCACACACAAAAAGACAATATAGAATATCATATACAAGATAATATTAGTGTGGCATGTATCAAGGAAAGCATAACAAAAAAATTAGTTATGGTAATTTGGACATGTACAAAGAAGGTCAATGGTGTCACAAGTGACAAGAGTAGATCACATGGTTCCAGCCCTGTGATAAGGGGTAAAGAGGGTAGAGAGAAATCAAAAAGAACATCAGAGGAAATTATTCAAAGGAACCTCATGGTGAATAATATCCCAGAGAGATTGACTTTTAAATGAACCTAATGACGTCATGTAATTTACATAGCTAACCTCACCTAATGGAATAAAACTATTGTTGTTGTCGCTGCCTATTAGAAGAATAAAGTTATTAAATCAGAAAGCATTTTCATTCTCCTGCATCCGATTGGAATTGCAGTCCTTATTGTGAATCTTTGATGACTTTGTATACCATTTTGTCCAAAAATAACTCCTGCATCCATTTTAGGCCATGACATAAATTTGAAAGATGCAGAAAACATGTGCCTTGTGAAAATGCTGAAATTGACCATCCCATAGTATAAGCCTTTTTCTTTAAACTAATTGTTTTTTCATTTTATTCAAAAAAGTAAATATTACAACTTATCATGAATAATTCATCATGGAAGTTTTGTTCTCAATAGTAACAACATAAAATATCTTTTCCCAATATGCAAGGTATTTTTGTTCTCTATAGAATATTTGATAATTGAATAAAGAGTACCAATTAAATACATTTAAATTAGCAGAAGCACTGTTGTAAAATATATTTATCTATATATTATTTTGAATATCTCTAAATACAAACATAAAAGGGCGGCTAGCACACAACACTTGGGGTCTGAGAGGCTAAATGTACACAGCTTTACCCCTACAAGCAAAGAAGCAATTAGAAATATTTGATGATATTATCTTAGAATATCATAGATGATCTATTAGGATTTATTATTCTGTCATGTTTTATGATTTGTTTCCTGATTTGATTAGGATTTTTATAATTATAGACATATCTTATTAGAATCAAGTTTATTCATATATGATTTATATGCATAGCATTTCATGTATATAAGAATAAAATCTCTTATAATTGTTTGTATTTATTGTAATCAGCTTAAACAAAATGAAATTTGTTGGAAATCTCATATCTCAAACTATAGTATATAAGTGAATGCAAGCCTCATCTTACAAACCAGTTTTTTGAGGTTGATTTAGGCTTAAAAGTCCACTTTAATCTATTGTGTAATATATACACAGAGTTCTCAGCATATATTGCATCTATTTTTCTCTCTTTCAACATAGACTATTTCCAAGACTAAAATTAGAATCCATGACCTCCAGCTTCAAAATGACATCATACAAAATCATTTTTCTTCTTAAAGAAAAAACAGAAGACTGGAAATTTGAAGTGTCAGCTGCTTCAAAGGAATGAAAGTGATTCTGTTTTTAACAGATTGAATAACTTTTTCTCTAAAACATTACAAAATTATTTCAGTTTCCTTGAAAAAAAATAACAATGTTAGCATTTGAATTATTTAATCCTTGTTAGAAAAGAAAAGTTGGTAAGGTCTCCTTCTGGCCTGTGTTACGGAAGGTACTCAAGAAGATCAGGGTGATGTAGGAAACTATATGACTATCCACAATAAAAGTAATGTTTTGCCCAGTTTTAATTTATAGAGGAAATACCACTCAAAATACATTTTCAGTTTCAGATAGAACGTATGCAAATAGAAACAGCAATTTTGCTCACATCGTAAATAAAGGTTTATGGCATGGCTCAAGAATCCACTCCCTGGCACTCCATTCAATAGAGATGTAATTGGAATGAATGACATTGAGATCACATCAGGCTCATACTGAACAGTTTGTAACCACTCATTGTGGGATAGATTTCTGTCATCACTCCCACCCCTCCTCTTGCAAATGCTTACAATATCCTGCAATAAAAAAGAATAAGTATAATTGCTATTGTAAATATAAATATTAAAAAATATTGTCAAAGTTAAATATTCTATGCACACCTCCTTATGTGAATAAGAACTTGATGGACTAATATTAGCAAATGTTAGCCTCTGCTCCCTGATTCCAAACTGAAGAGAAGCAAAATATTAGCTACTTTCAAGTTTCAATCCAATGAAAATTTACAAGAATGAACATTGTAATAGAACAGGATCAGAACCAACATTAAATGCATGAAATATCAAAGAAAATACAGTACAAGACGACCCAATCAAATCTCAGAATCATCCAATCTTTAAGAAACAAACCAAACCATATTCTAATGTTCTCATAAAATAGCAAAATATACATAGCAGGATGAATACTGATTGATCCCTAAGCTGAAAATTCTTCAGTCACCTTGTCATTAGGGAAAACTTGATCAGAAGCAATGGTATAGTGGCCATTGGCATCTAGAAACCTCCTATCTGCCATCTCTTTCAATTTTTTCTGAACATCAGCAGGTTGAAGAGTTGATGAGTGTTGCTGCTTCAAATATATTACATCTTTTCCCCCCATTTTCATACCAACAATTATATGGGTGCCAAAGGTATCAATAAACCTGAGAATTGTGAATAGGAGCAGTTGGCCAAGGTTAAAAGATAAACAAATTAATCCTAATAGTATTAAATAATTTTTAAGATAGTCAATTTAAGTTGCTTGTCAACACTTTAAGCCTATACAAACAAAATTTGAAAATTTGCACTAAATGAACAAAGATTATAAATCCTAATTAGTCCTAATTTGATTAGAAGTTAGAAGTTAGAACCATTTATGAAGTTTTATACTATAAATTTAAATGCAAATAAACAACCAAAACCAGAGAACAAATATTCCAAAATAAGTTTTTATCACATAAAATTGGCTTATACTAGCCATACATCAACGATGAACTGCCTATTGTTTTCATTATTACTGTTATTTATAAGCCCACGTCAAATTTTTCCATAAAAAGGGCACTGATCAGTGAGAAAAATTCAAAAAGATTATGTAATCTTGTCAACCTAATGAAATTGATCCTCATTAAAAGAGGATTCAGATATGCAACTGCATAATGACATAAATTTGATTTTACAATTAACCTCATTCATGCATTCATTCCCAGAATTTTCTACCACATGTGTATAGAAATCACTAATATATAATCCTGGGGCATAAATAAAAAAACCAGTAATATACTGGAGAACTTCCACTTATTCCTCATTATGGATTTATATTTATTCATTTATCATTAAAAGTTATTTCTATCTTTTTGCTATAATGAATCAGCTTAAGGCCCATAGAACCTCAATCATTAAGAAGCTAGAGATCAGAAGGTATCCATAGTTTCCAAGAACTGACAAAAGATATCAAAACTAGAATTTAGAGGGTGATGATATTTCATTTGACAAGGAAATTAGAAATAATTTCACCAGTTGGTCAAGATTCCATTAACAAAACTCAATTCACCTTGCTAAAGCAGGTGGGTCCCATGAAGATGGTACAGCTTTTTTAACGTGGTCACAGAGGACCATTTGAGACTTCTCTAATGCAACAGTATATAGTGTAATTAACACCCCATCAAAAGCAAGGGACTTTGTAAGGGCAGCATCTCTCTGCCAACTCCCAGAAAATTCAAACATTGTATTGAAAAGCCCTGATGGAATTTTTCCAGTCAAAGATAACTCCTGATTAAATTGCTCTGACATCTGAAAACATTTGAAAGAAGTAAACAGCCAGTGAATAGGAGATGATGCATACGGTGCTTAAAACTTAAATTTCTGACAAAAAAAAAATCATTACCACTGAAATAGCAAACAATATACAAAATGTTTTGTTCTGTCTGTCCCTTCAAAAGCATTTAGAAACGTAATTTTTCAAAAATCAGAAGCCTTTAGAAACCTACTAAGTGATACGTAGTGGTTAGGTCATGCCATATAACACACTTAGTGATACATAACTCGAAGATGATTTGGCTACTTAGTGATACATATAGCACACTAAGTGGTTAAGGGCATGCCATATGCTTTTGCAATAGCTTTATAAGGGTTATTTACAGATGACCTACCAATGAAAGACTACCAACATCAATCAAACAGCCAGATCCTACCAGTTGAACCAACCCTCATTGGCATTAAACAGAGGGTGTTATTATAGCCAAGCAACCAAGACACATCATACTGAAAACAAATTTCATCATGCATCATGGTTTCAAACACATAACAGCAAAGTTTTGACAGCGATGACAAACACACGATCACTTTGGAAATATGAGTCTAGAGGAACGACCTTCCTATATTTCAGTAAATTCAAAAATGAAGTTCCATAATAGTTGATAGGATGTTAATGCATCTGTGCAGTCCATCTATTATCTACTAAAGACAAAAAATGCATTCCAATAGGGAGGTCATGAGCAAAACACTAAAATGAAAGGAAATAGGTAAAATGATCACAACAATGCTCGTAATTTATTTTCAATTCACAGCCAAAATTTTCATTAACAATACATGATTTCAGAATTCAATTCACCTCCGGAAGTAAAATAGGAAAGTTTACCTGTTGAAAAGACAGAACATCAGACCTGAACCGAGTGCGTTCCCCTTTATCACATTTAATTGATTTGGAAACATTTGGTATTGAAACTCCACCAGGTAGTACCACCTCTCTTATATCATTTTCATCTATTTCAATTAAACGTGAATTTATGGAATCTCCTTTACAATATTTAAGCCTTATATCAGTCGATATATCATAACCACGACCGATGGACCCAATTGCAATCTCAGCAGCTATAGGAGCAGGAACTTTAAGTGCCATATCTCAGCATACCATTTCTCTTCACTGAAATGAAACCAAATCCTACAATTCAGCATTCTCAAGCAGCTACTGAGTTCATTATAACTCAGAAATTAGGAGCTTAGTTAACAGATATATATAAGAAATCAATTCACCTTCTAAAAAAACACAAATCATGCATACAAACGCAAACTATAAATGATTACTCGCACAAGTAACTTGAAAAAAACAAAACTTAAGATTCATCTCGAAACCGACAAAGGAGAAATTTTCAGGACAGAGTGGTGCAAAAATAGTAAAGCATTTACTCCTTTATGCTCGACCAAAAAGAAAATTAAAAAAGCAATAATAATATTTTTTTTGCCGCAATTATTTATGATAGCCCGGTGAACTCTGCATAGTGCCCCACTAATGAAAAAGCTCGGCTGCAATACAGGAATTCGATGCCCCACCCACCCCAGAGCTCAGCATGTACTTAAGAGAAACGCATTCTCAGTCAAAACTGGTAATTAAGCCAAATTTGGTGCTTAAACCATAATTACGGTGCAAGATGAGCTCCTCACAGTTTCTTTCTAGCCTGAAAATGGAGGCCGCCGCCAATCGCTAATCAGCGATCAGGCTAAGCAGTGCGTGGTTTTTAGCTGGGATTTCAAAACCCTAAAGTAAAAATTGGATTTTGGGATGGTGGATTAGATGGGGAGAGAGAAATGAAAGCGGAGGGGAGAGAGAGAGAGAGAGAGAGAGTTGAATGGAAACTGGAAGAGTAGTGGACTAACATTTTAAATAACTAATTTAAAAGTAATGTTGACTATTGAATTGAGTGAGTGAGAGCAATTATAGCATTCAAGATTGCAGTTCAGAAGATGGATTTACAAACTTTACTGCCATCATCTCAAACCAAAACATTCATTCTACTTTCTCACTCTCACCACTTACTACAAAATCTTACTTCCACTTTTCCTTCCAAACTATAATTTCCAAATTATTATCTTTAGTACATGTTTGTCTTGTTGGATAATTTTTTTCTTAGTTTATAACATATTTTTTAACTATATTTGTCAAACATAATCTAAGTTTTAACTTTCACTTTTTGTTAAATTTTGAACCACTTTATTTAAAATCACTTATTTAGGAAACATACATGATTTGCTTATTCAAGATATTTTTACAGAAAAAAAAAATAGATCCTGAAAAATATGGATTTTTTATAACAAGTCTTAATCAATATATGAATTCTTGCTATATTAGGTTGACTTTCTTAATTGAATTTACATATCCCATCTAACTTTGACCTGACATACCTAAATAAATAGTACATGTATGAGTATTTTTGTGCTTGGACGACCAACTTTATCAAATAGTACACAACCCTTAAAGTGCTTAGTTTCAGTACAAATAGATAGATTAATTTAAAGTTTGTACAAAATGATTTCTAATTGATTACCAACAAGCATATTAAAACTAAATTGGAAAGAGAGAAGTGAACTAAAATGATTATTTCAGTAAAACTTGTGAAATGAGTGATATTGTAAATAACCAAGAAAGAAAGAAATTGTATGAATGAGTTGATTGAAGGGTGGGGGAGGTGAAGCGACATTAATTGAACGGCAGGAAAAGGTTGTAACTTTGCTATTCACACCACATCTGTCAAGTGGTATTAATAAAACATCACTCTCTCTCTCTTGTAGCAGTAATATCATCATCCATCAAGTAATGGTTTTTACTGTTTATGCAATCTAAATGCCAAATCTACCTGGATGCTGTGTGAACTCATAATCAATTAATTATGTATATATAGTCTTTCACTGTTGATGTCCTACAAAACATGACATGATATGATTTTACCCTCTCTCTCACTCTGTGTCTGTCTCTCTCTATCTCTATCTGCCACCCACAATCAATGAGCAAAAGCATGAATGGGTATTGGAGGATGAGCAGTGACACTACCCACAAAGCAAGATCCACGGATGATTTCACCTCTTCATTTCCTGAAACCCCAAAGGCAGCAATAACCCCCACCAAGGCTGAGGGTGATGATGAAGATGGTGGTGGGAAGGGAGAGAGATTTGGAGTTATACTGGGTAGGAGTGCTTCAGTTTCATCTTGCTGTTCTTCAGGATCCGGGGGGTTTCAGGTTACAATGAAAAGGGCATTCTCAATGAGAAGATCTTCATCAGTTTCAGAGAGATACAGCAGGATCCATGATCAGTACACGGCAATAACATCGCCAATTGAAGATGATGAAATGGGTGGGGTAACAAGATCTGAGAAGATTCAGAGGGGAGTGAAGATCAAGATCCTAAAAGCATGTAAGCGTCTTCTTCGATTCTCATCCTAGTCTTCTCTATCTCTATCTTTCTGTAATATTATTATTATTTATTCTTCTTCAGTTCAGACCAGAGATATGACACCTTTAATTTGCCATCATTTTATCATGTCTTACGAAAATGTTGAAATTTGTTGCAAAAGTAGATCTTTAATCTGGGGTGAAAAAACCCAGAATGAAGTTGGGTACGTGTGTGTGATGTACGTAAAAAGAGATAAAAGTATAAAGTAGAATAATTTAGAGAGAATGAGAAGAAAGTACAGAGCCTGTACCTAAAACAAAAACACCACATCATTGTAAAAACTTCTCACTTGTATGGATAATTTCTTATTTTTGACAAAATCTTTAATGCTACCACTTAGTAGAATCTATAATAGATTTGAATATGATTTTTTATATTTTTTTTTATCATTATCATTATTGTAACAATGATAATAACAAGATAATAATGACAATAATTTTTTTAATTATTATGTCCGTTAAGATATCTCTATGCAAGGTGATTATGGCATTGATAGGTCTCGAGAAATATAAATTATAAATTATATATTACTACCATAATTAAGTTTGAAGCATTAATATATAATTAACTAAACCTCCCAACATTTCTAAAAATAAAAATAAAAATTCTAAGCCCAGGAGCATCAACATGCGCAGTTCATTTTTTTTCTTTCGCTTTTATTTTATAATTAATTTTTCTTATTCTTTCATTTGTTTCTTTTGACTATCAATTATTTTAACTAAAATTAATTACTTAATTTTTAAACTAATAATAATTTCGTGACTAAAAAGCTCAAACATTAATATAAATTGAAAAGGTTAATACTAACTTAAACTTAAATTTTTTTTTTCATATGTTTAGATAGGATATTAATAAATGATGATATAATAATGATAATTAAAAAAATGATAGTAATAAAAACGAAAAGTAAAGGTACGTGACATATTTATTTATTAAAAAAATAAGTTTGATGTAACATTTGAATTATTATTGATTAATTTTATGAATAGATAAAATGTAATATTTTAATCTTTAAAGTGTAGTTTTCCTTAGTTTATATTTCTCATAATTTATGATGAGAATAAAACATGTGTTTAAACAATACTAACAATTACATTTAAAAATAAAATAAAAATGTAGAGATTGTTTTGATTTTGGTGATTTGATGAGTAATTAAGAAAAAAGATGGAAATGGAAATGGAAGAAAGAAAGAAGCGGGAATCGTGGAAGGTGAAAGGAGAGATATTTGGAATGGATTGGAGAAATATAGAAAGAGGAACAGAAATAGGAATTCATATCAATTCATTCACTAAATTTTCTCTCACACACAACACAACACACAATGGGAGAGGAATCGCCCAAAAACAAAGTCAAGTTCCTCTGCAGCTACGGCGGCAAGGTCCTTCCACGACCCTCCGATGGCCACCTCAGGTATGTCGGCGGCGAGACTAGGGTCGTTTCAGTGCCTCGTGACATCACTGTCTCCGGTATATCTCCATTCCATTCAATTCAATTCAATTCAATTGCATTGAACCAATTTAATATAATTTAATTTAATTTAATTTAATTCGATAAAAGAGACCTGAATTGAATGCAGAGCTAATGAAGAAGGTGAGTGGGATGGTGGAGGGGGAGGTGGTGCTGAAGTACCAGCTGCTACCGGAAGATCTGGACGCATTGGTGTCGGTGAGGACGGAGGAAGATTTGAAGCACATGATCCAGGAACACGATCACCACCACAACGGATTGCTCCGTGCATTCCTCTTTCCCCAATCCAAGGCTCCTTTGCTTGCTTCGGAACCCTATCCGTTGGAGCAACGTTACATAGACGCCGTAAATGGGATAATCCGTACAAGCCCTAGAGCCCACAGGAGCTCTGCATGTTCTTCCCCAAAGTCAACAACCTCCCCGGATGCAGTGGATGTTTACTCCCCTCGTTTTTCGAATTTCAATGGGAATGGGAGTGGGAATGGGAATGGGAATGGGAATGCGAATGCGAATGCGAATTTCAATTGCAGTGCGAATGCGATGCAGAGAGTGCGAAGCTCTCCCAGCCTCTCGAACATGGGTGGGTTGGATCAGCAAGGTCATTATCACCAGCATCACCATCTCCCTTTCCACAATACGTCTAGACCGCCCCATGATCCTCAAATAGGAAGGCTTGCAGGAAGGGTTGCCTCCTTCAACTATCACTATTTAAACACCAGACAACCACCCCCAAGAGGAGGAGGAGGAGGTGGAGGAGGAGGAGGCTACCCCTACCAGGATGATTCTGCAGCAGCCTATGGGAATGCCCATTTTCCCTTTCATGGTCTCCCCAGAAGTCCCAGAAGAAAATCTATTTGGGAATAGCACCACACCAATCTCTGTACATATAAAATACCCTAATTCTTTCAGGGGTACAACTTTTGTAAAAAGCTACACCATATCAATCAATTCCTTTCTTTTTCTTTTCTTTTTCCTTCCAAACTACTGCCATAAAAAGTAGAATTAACTAACTTAAAGGACATTTAAAAATATTTTTTATATAATGTTTGAGTTTCTAACTCCTTTATTTTATCTTTTTAACACTTTTTTCATAACCAAATTTTTGTTGTTGATAGTTTATAACTTGAAAGAACCAAAAATCCAGCTATGAATACCGGATTTGATAAAATGCGGATACAGTTGAAGCGAAAAGCAAACAAGAATGATCAAATAGGTAGCTAGCTGAGTCAGCATTGGAAAACCTCACAACTTTTGATACTTCAAAGATGATGGGCGTAGGCAGAACCCGAATCCTTGGGAGAGGAAATGGTTCCAAGTGAGACCAGCATTATTTAATTTATAATAACTTTCTCGCTCAGTATTTTAAATTCTACAAGGTTGTTGTTTGCTTCAACATAACATCTTTGATATAATCAATTCAAAAACCTTTAATGTTTGACCACAACTTCGTTACAAACACAATTTTAAACAATGTATCACCTGCTAATATATTACAACAACATTTACGAGGTTAACTTACTACATATAACGTAGATTACTATACTACCAGGCAACTGGACTAAACATGATCAGTTAACGGCATGTTCTGCCAATTTCGTACCAGTTTGTCCATCATTTTATCAATCGTTTACAACGCAAAACTAATTAATTACTAGAAATATCAGTGAGATTTATATGAGAAACCAGTATACTTGATAAAGGGAACTCGTACAATTATTCAATCGTGATAAGACGAAATTGTCTGGAGTTAAATTGAGAAAAAGAAAAATAAAACAAACTTAAACGAATACCTTTAGATCAGTAATATAATTTATTAAAACAATCATTCCTCCATTAGTTTTAAATACTTTTTACTCGATTTTAGTAGAGTGGTTTGCAGAGCACATTTCATAAAGATACATTTTGGCTACATTTTAACCCTTTCTGCTCTAGTAAGCATTGGAAGAATACTTTTCCCAGAGAATCTCCTACACATTTCATAGCTTATTGGAATCGTTTTAACCTACAAATTCCACCCATCATACCAGTATTACTACTCAAGACAAAAAAATTCCAGAGTACAAAGCGCGCATCAATGAGCACCTACAAAATCCGTGTCTAACTTTTTAGAGGAAACACGCACCCACTCTCCATTGACAAAAATCATTAAGAATTTGGAACAGAAAAAACATAATTTCTATTAGTAACTAGCTCATTTAGAGTCGGTGAAATCTGCATCAATGACATCACCGTCAGGTCCCTTGTCTGAAGATTCTGAGGGGCCAGAGTCAGCACCAGGTGGTGGAGTAGGGCCTCCTGCTGCTCCAGCAGCTCCTGGCTGGTTGTAAAGGGATTGACCAAGCTGCATAACTTCCTGATTGAGGGCAGCCATGGCATCTTTAATAACTTGGGTGGAACCCCCAGAAATTGCATCTTTAAGTTCCCCTAGTTTTGCTTCAACCTTCTCTTTCACAGGGCCGGGAACCTTGTCCCCAAGCTCTTTCAACTGCTTCTCTGTCTGGTACACTACAGAATCTGCCTGGTTCTTAGTATCAATAGCATCCCTCTTCTCTTTGTCTTCCTTTGAAAATTTCTCAGCTTCCCTTACCATTCTCTCCACCTGTATTTCATTCGGAGAGAGACGTAAGCATTCTTACCTCAAATGCCTCTCCCATAACCATAAAGTTGGCATTTCTTTCATATAATCATTACAAAAGAAGTAACTGGCAATAAAAAAAGAACAATATACACAAGGCTATATAGAAGTAATTGAGTGTCAACGATAGTGGATACCTCATCTGAAGGTAAGGTGCTAGCACCAGTAATGGTAATATCTTGCTTCTTCCCCGTGCCCTTGTCAATAGCAGTGACGGAGAGAATGCCATTGGCATCAATGTCAAATTTCACCTCAATCTGGGGAACTCCACGAGGTGCAGGAGGGATACCATCCAGGCGGAAGCTACCAAGTGATTTATTGTCCCTAACAAATTCTCTCTCACCCTGAAGGACATTGATCTCTACACTAGTCTGTCCATCAGCAGCTGTGGAGAAAACCTCGGACTTTGAGGTGGGAAGAGTAGTGTTTCTAGGGATAATTTTGGTCATCACACCACCTAGAGTTTCCAGACCCAAAGATAATGGAGTGACATCCAACAGCACAATGTCGCTGACATCTCCAGCCAAGACACCGGCCTAAAAGCATAAATTACAAAAAGCATTAATCAACAACAATAGAATACTATCCTGAAAAAAAAAAATTAGTAAAGACTCTCCAAAGCATAATGAGACATTCTCTGTCCCCTTCCCTGCCCCTTCAACCCTTCAAATCAAGCAATTCTTCAATAATAAAAGCTAAATTCCACCTGAACTGCAGCTCCAAGGGCAACCACTTCATCTGGATTGACAGTGACATTGGGATCCTTGCTAGTCAACTTCTTTACAAGTTCCTGAACTGCTGGGATACGTGTTGATCCACCCACAAGGATAACCTCATCAAGATCCTTAAATGAGAGCTTTGCATCCCTCAATGAATTTTCAACTGGTGTCCTCAACCTGAAAAGCAATTCATAAGTATTAGTTGACTTCAGCGAAAGCATCAAAATCTTAATGCACTTCAGAATTGTCATTACCTGTCCAGAAGATCAGAACAGAGTTCCTCAAATTTGGCCCTTGTTATGGTTGTCTCAATATGTTTCGGACCATCTGCGGTGGCAGTAATAAATGGTAAACTGAAAACGCAAAAAGAAACAAAAATGAGTGGTTTGCTTAATAGCACAAAAATACAGAAACAGGCGCAGTAGATTGCTCATACGAGAAAAATAAATACCTGATGTTAGTTTGAGTCAATGATGAGAGCTCCATTTTGGCTTTCTCGGCTGTCTCAGTGAGACGCTGAAGAGCTTGTTTGTCTTTCAAAAGGTCTATTCCTTCATCTCTCTTGAAGTTGGAAGCCAGCCAGTCAACAATTCTCTACAGCCAATGTATGGTACAAGAGGGAACAGTTGGGAAAAATAAGACTCTAATCACAATTAACCAAATTTCCTACAGTACTCGAGATAAAGAAAGAGGGTCAACCTTGTCAAAGTCATCACCACCCAAGTGTGTATCCCCAGAGGTAGACAGCACCTCAAACACTCCATCACCAACCTCAAGCACAGAGACATCAAACGTACCACCTCCAAGGTCAAAGACCAAGATAGTTTCATTGTTTTTCCTTTCAAAACCATAGGCCAAGGATGCGGCAGTTGGTTCGTTGATAATCCTAAGAACCTCTAGACCAGCAATCCTACCGGCATCTTTGGTAGCAGTCCTCTGTGAATCATTGAAATAAGCGGGCACAGTAACTACAGCCTTGGTCACTTTATCGTTCAAAAACTTGGAAGCATCATCCACAAGCTTCCTCAACACCTACACAGGGCACTAGTGGATCTCAATAACATAGCGAAACAGCAAGTAACATTGTGAATGTAAGAAAACGGAAAGAAAAAGAAAGGTGACCTGGGCAGAAATTTCTTCAGCAGCGAACTGTTTACCAATGGCGGGGCAGTCAAGTTTGACGTTGCCGTTGTCATCTCTGATGACTCTGTAAGAAACCTGCTTGGATTCTTCGTCGACCTCGGACATCTTCCTGCCTATGAACCTCTTTACGGAGAAGAAGGTGTTCTCCGGGTTGACGACGGCTTGGCGCTTGGCGATTTGGCCGACGAGCCTGTCGCCGTTCTTGGTGTAGGCAACGACGGAGGGGGTGGTTCTCTGGCCCTCGGCGTTGGTGATGATGGTGGGCTTGCCGCCTTCCATGGCGGCGACGGCGGAGTTGGTGGTTCCCAAGTCAATACCGACGACTTTTTCATTTACGACACGGAGAGGAAGGACCCTCCGGGGTTTGCTCTTAACTTTGATAAAGGCCTTGGTGTTTAACCTCTGACCTAAGAATAGGGTTCGGGAACCGGCGAAGGAGGGGGTTCCGAGGCCGTGGATTTGGGCGCTTGAGCAAGCCATGTTTACTGAGGGTGAAAGGGGGAAAGAGGATATAACCCTAATTCTGGTGGAGTAAGCGGAGAGAGAGAGTAGAGAGAGAAAGAAAGAAAAGGGGTAAGGGTTCGGTTAGGGAGTAGAGAGGGGGGGTTGAAGAAGAATAAGAAGGAGGGTTTTGGGAGAGGATGAGGGTTATGCTACGTCCGATGTGCTGCCACGTGTGTTTATTCTAGAACCATCTCTTCCCTTTCATTTCACCCCGAATCACTCTCACTAGCAACTACTACACACTTCTATAAAATACTTCATTTCTTAACACTACACTCACTCACTCTCTTCCACAACATTCCTTTTTACGTCCCCAGAGGTTAATTTTGTAAATAATTTATAAAAGTATTTATTTTAATCTCATTATAAAAACATGCTTTAATACATAATTTTAATTCTTTTAGAAATATAAAGACGACTTCAATTTTATGTTTTATTTTAAAGAAAAATAATGAAATATTTTAGATGGAATGAAGGGTTTTATTAGGTTGAGTGTGTTCTTTGTTATAGATGGAATGAAATAAGACAGATTTTGGGATCAAATATTGAGGGATAAATTTTTAAGACATGTGTGGACATGCATTTTCTACGTACATACTCTTACGTCAATGAAGAAAAAAAATTGCAAAATGGGTTACAAGTTGACAAACATGGTGCAGATGGACTTTATAGTTTCGAGATGATCTTCGTCTACATCGGGTATGTATTGTATTATATATTTTGTATTTTGCATTAATCAAAGAGTGCATATTGTAGTTAGTGCAATAATATGTGAGTTCAGAACATCAATAATGGCTTCATCTTGTTTCTTTCCCTTATCAGTGTTTGATATGATTGGAGAAAATAAAGTAGAGTGGATAAAATTATTCCAACATACGTGACACATCAAACTATGTATAGCATAAAAAGCAACCAATACAACTTAATACTAAACTATTATGTCTTATATTATATCTAACCTAACACTATCATGTCTTAATAAGTTGTAATGAGAGGGCCTATAATAACAAGGGGCACATGTATGACATAAATATACATGAAAACTTCTCCTCAACAAGAATAGAAACAACTCCTTTTGACGATAAATTCCAAAAAGAAAAAATTTCATGTTATATATTATATAATATAATAAAATAAAATATAATTCTAGGAACTCTTTCTGTGGAGTTTTTCTCGGATGCACAGGATAATTTACAGCCTGCTAGTAATTGAGGACAACTTAGGGGGTAAAATTGCTAAGTGTGCAAAGCCATAAATAAGTTCTGTTTACGCGCATGCTCTGGAATAAGCAGATTGATGACATCAGGGGGTATACCAGAAAGTTCTGCATAAATGAACAAACAGAAAATTAAGAAAAATAGTTTAATATAAATGCAAGTTATCATTAAGACAAGTAAATACATAGCGATAAGTTATTTATTTTTTGTAACAGAATTTGCTCAATAACCCTGATTCCCCAAAGCATAGGACTAAAACCTACACTATCGAATCACTTCAGTGTCGTGAGACAAATATATTGTTGCCTTTAAATCAGTTCCTTCAAAGAAATATTATTCGTAGGTAGTGTGAGGGGGTTAATTAAACTTACCCTGAGATTTAAAATTAAACAGTGGAGGAAGTGGTCGACCATTAGGAAGACGAGTGTTTGGGTCCCTCAATTCATCAAAAAATGGATGAATGCAAGCCTCCAACTGCAGGGCCATAATATCATAAGCGTCCAATAATTTTACAAAAGTTATACATCCAAGAAGACAAAAGTAAATCATAAAAAATGGTGACATTCAATTTACCGCAGTGCATCTCAAATTGGGAGAGTACTGAAAGAACCTGCAGACAAGGTCCACTGCTTCTGGGGGTAAACGTTTCTGAAAGACCTATCAAATAAGGATAATATCACAGTAAATATCTCATTCAACCAATAATCTTTTAAAATAATTTAAGGTTAGACGTTCACACATGTTTTACCAACAGTCATGCATATGCTCAAATTGAATAACTTCACACACGCGCACGCATTAGAGGGACTAATATATAACATTGATTCAACCCAGATATTAATGCCTATCCTTAATTTTAGGATGCTGAAAAGCGTCCCCAGTCCCTCACCAACCATTGGGAAACTGCAACCAAGTTTGAAAAATTTAACCTATAACAATTTTAACTTTTGACAAAGTACTGTTCTACCCTCCTGGTATCCCTGGACAAGGAACTAGGAAGTATCAACAATTATCAACCTACATTAATGATTAATCTAGCAGTACTGCACTAATCCAGTCCCATGCATATCCAGTGCGGCAGAAAAATCAAACTCAAAGAAAAAGGCTGACCCTTTCTAATGCCACAACAACTTAGAACCACAACAATTTATATCAACCTCCAACATGCACAATTAAACTACAACCAGGAAGTGAAACAAATACATAGATCAAATCAAGAGAAAATGTAGTGAGGATAAAGGTGTAGAAAAATAAGTACTAGTTTATACTGCTTTTGAGAGAGAAAAACAGTAAGATCTGTCTCATTAAAATAATGTCATATCGAATCCTTGCACAAAGAAGACTAATTCACCAAAGATTTTCTTTTTCCCCTCCAAAAAATGCAGAACAGTACAACAGATTTTTCATATTACTATTATTTTGAAAGGATTCTACTTCCCATTTATCTACTTCCCATTTATATGAAACAATCGGTTGCCATTTTTCCCTGTGAAATAACTCACTTACAAGGAATAATCCACATTCAAAATACAGGACGATAATATGAAATTCATCACCCTCCCAGAAATTAATTCTGGCAACTCAATTACTCAACTATACCAATTGCTTAGAATCATTAACGGAAAAGCAGGTAATGCTGTCAAATGCATCACATTGACACAAGTATCTTTTACGAAATGCATATTATCGCCACAGGATCAACAGTAATTAGAATGTAGCTCTTCTAGGCAATGAAATAGCACAAGGAAATTTAACCTAAATCCTTAATTACTACAAACATTCATAGTAGGTTACAGAACGTAAGTAAGAAGAATAGAGAATGAACCTTGTGCCATGGATGCGGTTTTATCTGTGGAAACTTAAATTCAGTATAATTAGGGTTCATGCACTTTATCTCCTCCCTAGTTGGAGTTCCCAAAACCTGAAATAGAAAAATTAGATTGTAATTGTTCATGACTCTATTGGGAGAAAATTGCGAACTATAAAACTTGCTATTAGAACAATGAAAGAAGTTGAGAACTTTCAATTATAAAATGTACAAGTACGGGAAAATTTAGTTCTTCTTCCCTCTATCCCTTTCAAACCAAGACAAGAAGATCAAGCATAGCAGAACATTTTTACGCTTAAGACTGGAAATCATTGCTCTAAATAAAATAAATACATTCCTTTCCTTGAGCCAGGATGCAGAGAAAATGTAAAAATCCCCAGAACATACACCATTTCTGGTAGACCCAACTGAATTTATTGTACATATAAAATTCAAAATCTAGGATAGCCAAATCCAGATTAATAGAAAAACATACGATAAATCCTTACCTTGATGATTTCAACTAACTGATCAACTCCACTCTCTCCAGGAAACAAGGGCTGCAAATCAACTTGAACTTTAGGGAAAACACAAGAAAAACAAATAAATGATCAAATGAGAAAAATATTGTCACACTTTTTTCAAGCACCACATTACCTGTCCAAGAAGTAATTCAGCCATTACGCAACCAGTTGACCATATGTCTATGGCAGTTGTATATTCAGTGGCCCCAAATATAAGTTCCGGAGCACGGTAGTACCTTGAACAGATGTAAGAAACATTTGGTTCTCCTTTTACCTGACGAATTAGAAGAACATGGATGAAATTCTAAGACAAAAAAAGTAGATTCCATCAACCAACAGTGCACTTAAATCAATGTCTTACCAACACTTTTGCACTACCAAAATCACATAGTTTCAGCTGATGAGTATGCGGGTTCACCTGACATGAGTAGCGTACATTTGAGACAAACAAATAGTAACATAAGGCATACAGGTACATTTGCTGCATATTCTATCATCTTTCAGTTAGGCTAAGCCCTTGTTGCAATGGTTATAAAACCTTCACATATCTTTCAGATTAGATAAGAATATGTTCCAAAAGGTCAAGATATTACTTTTTTTTTTAACCACGAAAAAACAGTGAAACAAGACTACCAGCATGCATAAAGATTTAACACAAAGTGTTAGTAAAATAAAACCATTGTTATTGTGCAGCTTGTGCCTCTCTTACTTAATAGGTCAAGCTCTTACTAAGTTTGACCATGATATGCTACCTGAATTTCTTTGACCAAGTGTTTAGGAAATTTTATTAGTAATATGAAGCCACTATTGGGCCTCCACCCAGCAACTTAAGCTTTTAAAACGTCTTTGAAACAGACAATTAAGGTGATAGTATACAGTAAAACCAGCATTCATAAAGCATCAACTTCAATACAAATTTAATGGAAAAGTTTCAGACATCATCTACTGATTAAAACAGACTTCCGAAGAGCAAATCACCTTCATTTTCACATGCAAAGTCATAGGAGGATGTGGGAGCAATCAGTCAGGCATACATTTCAACAACAATAAAAATTAAAATTGAACAGAATTGCAAGGGAACATAAATACTAATTGCAAGAGGCATGTGTAAACATGTGTGAAGAAGACATGTAGAAGCTCTAGTTGGGAGAGTAGATTAGATGAAAGGCAACCCAATCATTAATCTGTTAGGCAAAGGGAGATTGACAAAACCTATAGGTGAAGCCGTCAAAAAGGATTCAGAGGTCAATGTTTTGTCGGTATATAGGATTTATGATAGAGCATTATGGCATAATTTGGTTCATGTAGCCAACCCTACCTAAAGAGAAAAGGCTTGGTTGTTGAACACAAAATATTAATTGCATATCAGTAAAGTTTCCTGCTTTCCTTTCAGTGTAGATTTATATTAGATATAAGAGTGTTAAAAAACTTCCACATCATAATTAACATCTAAATAAATAATATCGTAATAAAAGAGTGCATTATGAGACATAGACCATACCAAATAAGTTCCACATAACAAACAAATCAATAACTCAGAATTATCTTACAAGTAGGTTCTGAGGTTTGATATCACGATGACATATACCAATGCAGTTATGTATATAAGCAAGGGCCCTGCAAATCTGCAGCCAAAACCAGAGAGATAGAAGAAATAAAGATATCAATGGACAAGAAAATAATAGGGATCTAGAATGTGTAAATCACACAATCCCTCACTTTCGCTCTGCAAGTCTATTGCCCATACACAAAAAAGCAATATCCACTATCAATTATTTTTCCTGTAAACAGTTTCTTTGAAAAAGAAATCCATATGTCAAACTGTAACTCAAATTCTTTAAATCAGACCAATTTAATGCCGGGGAACTTAACATGAAAATTTAAGAAAAACAATCAAAGCAGGGATTAGAAGAGACAAGTTAGCATTTCATGGACTAACAATATGCTACTATTAACACTTCAATATATGTAGGTTATCTATAAATTTAAATATCTGGAGATTGCATGATCCTATTATTATAGGAATTTCCATTTTTAGATCTAACCGACAAACAACCAATTACATACCTGGTAGGTATAAAGCTTTACATATATCAAAGGCATTCGTTGGTTAATCCTGCTATAGCTCCTTGCAATGCGATTCACAGTTTCGGGAACATATTCAAGGACAAGATTCAAGTAAACTTCTTCTTTGTCAGTTGTTGAGAAGAAACAATGCCTTAGAGCAACAATATTTGGATGATCCAGCATTTGCATAATTTGTAACTCTCTGTTCTTGTAGCGCTTGTCCTGGAGAACCTTCTTGATGGCCACAATCTCTCCTGTTTCTCTACATTTTGCCTGATAAAAGAAGTATTAATAATATTAATGAAATGAAAGATGTATCAGTATGTCATAAGTGGACTGCATGTCTTTACAAAATATATCAAAAGCAAACTAAGTTGTTCTGTCTCACCTGAAAAACAACACCGAAAGAGCCTGTTCCCACCACATGTTCTGCAATATAACTGACATTCTGTCAATTCAAAAGAAGGAGCTTGTATCAGGAGTTGTTAGCTGTTAATAGTTCAACTACGATTTCATAACCACAAGAATTCTCTGATACCAAATGACCCAGAATTATTTTTTTTACCTGCTTGGATTGACCATTTCGGCCACCAATGCTGGTTCTTATAACGTGCCCTGTCTCAGCACCCACACCATCAATGATGTCTGGCTCACTATCCTGCAAAATATAATCCATGAGCAATTCAAATTGACTGAAACAGAAACACAAAAAAGGCTAGAAAAAAAAAATCAATTTTTTTTCTAAAATTAGTTTGACTGCTGAAAACATTAGGAAGTGTTTGCCCCTGTTTTGTAAAAGTTGTTATCTCAGCTCAGCACTAGAAGAAAGAAGAAAGTGAACAGATTTCGGTTGAAAAATTGAAAAATTGATGGGCAAGTAGAGTGAAATTGGTTTTAGAAAGGAGTTTCCAAAAAGAACGAAAAAGAGGGTTTGAAGTAATTTGATTTGACTTACAGTAGGAGAAAGAGGAAAGGGAGAGAAAATAATTGATGAAGGAGAAGAGAATAGGAAATAGATGGAGTGAGAGATATATATTGAATTAAGGAGAAGAGAAAAAAAAAAAGGTTGGTACTGTACTGACTCTATCGTCTTCATGGTCTCTCAATCTCATCTCAAGCATCTCTCTGCCAAGCCAATCGACAGAACTGGAAGAACCCCTGAAGCCACCATTAACAGACCTGGAACTGCCCACCCCACCACTTCCGAGGCTAGCGGAGGCCATGGATAAGGATCAGCAACAATCTTCTCCTTGTAGTTTGTGTCTATGGAACTGTTTCAGAAATTGAAGAAATTGATCAGATCTAATAGGAAAGGGAAAAGTGAAGAGAGATCCATAGATAGGATTGTTGATATTATTATTATCCAGAAAGGAAAAAGGAAAAGAAGAAAGAAAATTGGTGTGGAGATGAGAGTTGAGAGTGACCTTGTTGAAGTGGAAGTGTCAGTTTGTGGTGAGAATGAGAGCAGTGGAATTGCATCTTACTCTCTCACTTTCAACCATTCTCATCTCTTCTTCTTCACTTCCATCTCCAACATCTCTCTCTCTTCTCTCTCTCTCTTCTCTCTCTCCTCTCTTCTTCTTTATTCTATTCCACCTTTTCATTTATATTATAAATTTTATTATTATATTTCCCTTTCCCTCTACCCACTTTCCAATTTCATTTCTTTTTTACTTTTCTTTCCAAAATCCATTCTCAATTATATTATTATAATTTTCATTCTCATTATTTTAATACTTCATTTTTCTCTATATGCTTCAAAATATGTAATTATATTTTTTATAATTTTTATTATTTCATTTTAACTCACGTGTTTAAAATATATAATTTTATAATTACTCAATCTTACCTTTACCTTGCAAATTATTCAAATCCAAAAGATAAAATCATGTTTTTTAAATATTGAATACATTCCCATATATCAATTTTTTTATCCATTAAGATTAATTTTGACCAAAAATTGAGATATCTAAACTAAAACATTAGTTTATTAATTTTAAATAATCATCTCAAAATTTACATCCATATCATTTTAGATGAAGAAAAAAAAAGTACACTTATTCCCACAATATTTTATACGATAACTTTTTATAAATATTAATTATTTTATTTTGCATTAATTCTCATTCTGGAGAATATAAATTAAAATAAATAAAAATTCACTAAGCACTAACTTGAAAAATCAATAATATAAAATATATAATTTTTGAAACAATACATCACCATATCATTTCTACCCAAAAACATGTTCATTTCAATTCAATTTGATTCCTATGATCAAATATACTAACATCTTGAAGTTTAACTACTAACTTATTCAACATAAACATGTCCTTAAACAAATTAGAGTTTCTCAACCTAACTAGTTTTTCTAACTAAATTTTCTAAAATTTAAGCACAGTTTAGTTCAATATATATATAAATATAAAGACATCAAACTATAATCAAATGGAATAAACTATTAGTTTCAATACTGTTACATATTCAACAATTTCATTCTAATGATAATTTAAATGAATAGTAAGTTGATTAATTTTGTTATATGTAATTTCGTTTTCCATTAATTTCAAATACATTCATGTAATATTCATAAAAATCGATTTACCTAATTCATGAGTTGAATATTGATATGATAAGATATATCTTTCCCTAATTAAAATAAATTTATGTTTATCTTCATTCATCTAAACAAGTATGAGAAGATATAAATTTATTATATCAATTTCACAAACAAAGGTTATTTATTTTACCACAAGAATACCCCTTCACCTTTAATTCATAGTCATATATTACAACAGTGTATCAACTATTTATAATAATTTATTATGATGACTAGTTTTATGAGAAAGTAAAATAAAATTGTATTATTTTTTGTCATTCATATGTATTATTTGGCAGAAGTAAATGCAGGTATTGTTGAGATGAAAGCTCTCGCCTGAAATTATAAAAGTTTGTTGATTCTTACTAAATTTATGGAGTGATATGACAGAATACGTGGTTGACAGTAGTACATAATTCATTCTCAGAGACACTTATTCTACCAAATCAAAATATCTCAGATAAAACAAACTTGTGTATCACTTTATTCTACACACCCAGTATGAAGGTCTTGTGGTCTATATTTAAAAGACTTAAATTTTTTTAATAATTTATATATTTTTAATGGAAATATTTTTTGAAATAGGAAGAGTTAAATCTGATTTTATATTTGTATATAACTTTTTTTACCCTGATACATTTTTACTAAGATTTAAAAATAATAAATGTTAACACTAGTAGGGAGAATTTTATTCAGTAAACAGCAATGGTATATGATAGGAATAGTATTAAGAAAAATAAATAAATAATAGGAAATGATTTGTACGGACACTGTAGGAGGAAAACATGTATGTAAATGTTATAGGATGAATATTAAATAAAAAATGTCTTTCATGAAAATGCAGCAGTAGCAGTAAGAGCTCTGGTTTTTTCCAATACATGGTCAGCCAACCACTCATTCATTCCTTCAAATAATAAAAACTCTTATTTTCAATATTTCTTATCATTCTCTACTTTAAATCATTCATTAAATTATAACAATGTGGATTCTGGCATTCAAGGTTTCAATGTAATTCTATATTAATCCTCCCTCATTAATTGATGGAATAGATGAATTGATGAGATAAGAGAGTAGAGTGGCATGGATATAAGTAATAACATAGTATCAAATATATTTGACTAAGTCTAAGTCACAATACAATTTCATAATTTTACTTGAAATTCTAGAATTTTCATTGTGACTACGACATTAACAATATATGGTTTATAGTTATGAAAAGGTGTGTTGAAAAGAATCAGCCCTTTAAGGTCCATTTGTTTAAACTTTTGTCAGGAAAGAATCATTTAAAGAAAAACAATTGTACTCTTTTTAACAATTGAAAAATGACACAATGAAAGAGGATACAGGGTCAAAGAAGGTAGCTGGGTAGGTTGAAGTAAAATGCAGAGTTCAAAGTAATGATTTGTGGTAAAGGAGTGTCTGGCACACTTTAGGCATAGTGTTCCCATTTGCCGGCGGCATGCTTCATGTGCATTAGGCTAAATCTTTAAAAGGATTTTCAAAAGGTGACTCATTTCATCATATACATATACTTCCTCTTCCACTTGGATGATAATCATCTCCCTACATTCAAAACTCTAGGCCAGCACTGATGGGTTGGATATAGTTGTGGTCCAACTCAAACAATTATAAATTAACAAATATGCACTAAAGTTTAGGTCAAAGTAGGTTACATATGAATACTAATGGCTAAAAATTACACTTTAATTAGGCGACTCATTAGACAATTCAGCACAAACACAAAGTTCTGCAGTTCTGCAGTTATATGCTCTAGAGCTATACCTGAGGCATGAGATGAGATGCAAGCATTCTCAGTAAGCTAATTTTTGGACTTCAATATATAACACCAATCCATGATACCTAAGAAGCTTTTACAAAGATGTGAAAAGTTGGTATGGTATGGTATGCAAAGTTTGAATGTGATGAAGAGGAAGCATTGAAAGTACAAAAGATTATGCAAGAATGTGAGAGAGAAAGGGCAGGGAGTAGGGACATGCATGTGCGCGCATGAATACCAAAACGAACCTTTCAGCCTCACTCAATACTACAGTACTTTCCAAGATTAATTGAATGAAAGAGAAATTCAATGATAGAGATGAAGACTCGCACTGCTTTTGCTTCCAAGTTAAAGAGCTGCTTGGACAAGATTTTCAATGAAACAAAACAATGTGTCTTTCCTTGGTTGAGAAATGAATTGTTGTGGACACTTGGCTGATAACCATATTAAAACCTGATTGAAAGGTAACCAATTTTACTTCATTTTGTTTTAAAAAAAACAAGTACTAAGATGTATAAATATCCAACAAGGGTGGGGGAGAAGGATGAAGACACACTAACAGAATATGTTACATTTGAACTCAAATATGTGGTTTCATATTGCAGACAATGCCAGGAAAGATAGACTACTAGTATAGGATGGGAATTGGTATGGGGACCCGGTTCAATGTAGCTGGCCCATATGTCTGTCTTCAAAACCTTTTCAGTGCCCAAACCTGGACCAACTCTATCAGTCTCCACAGTACCTGATTTCTAACTTTCAATAATTATAAAGTAAATTACCATTCTCTTCATATAAACTTATGGGAAGAACTTAGTTCATTTTGCTTTTCTTTTATTTGTATTCACCGATTAGTACTTATTAAAAAAAATATTTAAATAAAATCTATATTAGATTCCTTTATTCCTTGCCAGCATCTAACTCTAAAATTGGTTATGCTTCTCTTTCTCCAAGATTAGTTACTTTTCACTCACCACCACCCACTAGTCAAGCAAACTAATTTCAAATTTCCCTTCTGGCTTCCTTATTCGAATCAAGTTGGAAAATGCCTAATTAAATACAAGAAAACTCTTAGAAAGATTTAAATGTAAAAGGGTAACCTGTTTAAATTCAAAAGGATTAATAATTATGTCCCAATTTTGCAACACGAGAATTGTTGGACTAATAATCTGAGAAAGATCTTCATCCAAATTGGCACGCGAAGTCTTCCAAGAACCAAAAAATCTTGGGGATGTCAACGCCAAGTAGTACAACAGATGGGTTGTACGTAAATTTTAACAGCATAACTTGGACTATAATTTAAGACTTGCGCTTAAGGCAGCAATTCACATAATTGACAAATACGTTATGCTGAGAAGTGCAACACCATACTGTACAATGATATTTTAGAAGTAAATCAATATCCACACACTAACAACTCCCGCAAGACCCTTATTTATCCTTAGTAACACACCATCTATGGTATTTAGGTGTCTGAGGAAACTCCATTGTCAACAAAATACCGAAGACACGAACCAGAAACGTCATCCCTGGAGTGTTGCTTCGAAGTAGTGAGCCACGGTCCAAAAACTTTCCAAGATCATTTCAAACGCCCAATTGTATTTGGCGGACTGCTAATTGATATAAGAACTAAGGACACAGGTACACATTACCTCGAATAGGGGATTGTATAATAGAACTAAGGAAACAGATACACAATACCCTGGATTTATATTTACACTAAATCCACTCAAAGATTAACCGTGTATAAACCCAGACTATGCTCATCTAGGTCAACTTGCCAAGGTTGGCAAATCTATCCATAATTCTTCAAACAAGCAACTCGTAACTGGGGACACCAGGCAATTGTTTTCATTCTCTTTTACTAGGAGCCATCTTCAATGAAGTTATGTCTCAATATTTTTAACCAAATCAAATGCATCATGGTACTTTCCTCTCTTGTATTGTAAAAGAATTTTTTTAACCACACAAACTCATTTACTTGTAAGAATCTGTCAACCAAAAAGAGACAGAATCCAGCAGCTAGCAAATGGATGCTCCAAATCTGTAAGTCAGCAAGCTTACCACTGCAAAGGAAAATCATCAACCTTGACACAAGTAAATACAAGAAAATTTTCTTCAATTAACATGAGCACTAGAACAAAACATATATTACATGTTGGGTTAGTAAACAACATATTCCAATCATTTCACTAATTACAACTTCCAGGGAAGGTCCCAAAGCAAAGGGCCACTCGAAACAAGGAAACGAATACACAAAAAGCTTATGAAGCTACATCATTGAATCCACATATTAAAGAAAGTCAAGCCAGAAATATATCACCTATGTTTATATTAAAAACACAAAACCACTATTTACTCATAAAAAAAAAAATTCACAAAACATATAGTAATGTAAAGAACTAAAAAAAATTATCGTTCCCCTGTTCCCGAAGACTCCTTGCTATCCTAAGGTAAGGGGGAAGGGTCATTGTACACAGCCTTACCACATGCATATGCAAAGAGGACGTTTTTGGATTCAACCCATGACCAATTGGTGACCAAAACACAACTTAAACATCGTGCCAAGGCTCACCTTCAATGTAAATAACTAATTATTATAGAGAAAATTGTTTGTGATAGTAAATATCACAGAAAATCAATGATAACTAGCTCTACAACAATATGAACTCATAAATAGTATTCTATGATACCAGATCAAGAGAAATTTCAAAAACTCAAAGAATACCAATTAGGTGACTCCTAAGACTGGCTAACCAACAAGCATGTACACGATGCAACTACAGCCTTGATAAAGGGAATTTGTCTCACCAATCAAAATACTCTAGGTACCAGAACTTGCTTTTTGAACCCAAACTTGTTTCTGCAATTTAGAAAACAGATCTTAATCAACTATTGAACCAGAAAAGTGTATGCTGTGTATCCCCATGGAGAAATCAAATTTAGGTACCTCATTGGAACTATAAGCAGAGGTACTAGTTCTTCTAGGATGCTTCCCTTCACTTGAAACTGAATAGCCATCAACATCCTTTACCCCATGTGTTGGTCCTCGGCGACCAAAATGCTTATTGAAGCCTTAATAGGAATAATAAGTAAATTTTTGAATGAAAGCATATAAATGTTTTAAGATTTAGTTTTCAAAGCCAGAAACCAACCATTTTCAGATGAATGACTGGTACGGACACCTCCAATAGATTTTACCTCCCCACTTCTTGCATATGGCATGTCATGTTTCAAATCTGCATGACTTCCTGATTCATATACATGTGAAAAAATTCAACTAGTGAAGATCTAAGCAAATACAACAGTTATGTGTCATAGAAACCCCCCCCCCCCCCCTGCCCAAAAAAAAAAAACTAGAGTCTACGAAAAAAGGACAAGAGGTGCATCACACATGTTAAAAAATAGAGGAACAGGAGTATCTAGAGGAGAAATAACTAACTGCTGAGATGGAAGGTGTGGGTACTGGCAGGGGGTATGAATAGGGATGTGGGTGAAAACAGGTATTAAGGGAATGTGTAGAGGGAAGTGGAAGACAGGAATTAGTTGGAACCTTGGGAGAGACTAGGCTAGGCCTCTAGAATAGCGAAGAGAATTTTGTCTTCCTTCTGTTTCTGCATTTCCATATTTTCCATTGTTATTATGATATCCAGGTCCTGAATCATCTTGACAGAGGCCTCACCTCAGTTTAATAAAAAAAACATTTTTCATTATCCCTCAGTGCATCACCATGTCAACTGTATGTCTACCTAGTAAAAGTGTTTTTCAATTTCCCCCTTTTACAGCATAAAGAATAATTAGCAATTGCCAAAAACAAAATTATAGCTATAGAATAAAACATGTACCTTCCAAAGAATCTACTTGAGAGGAAGCAGCAGATGAGAAAGACTCATCAGCTCCATTGGATCGACTTGTCCAAATACCACGATCAGGTCGATCTTTATGTCTAATATGTCTATCCTGCCTCTCGCTAGGTACATGTGCATCATGCACACCAATCTTATTCTCTGGTGTTCCATTCATGCCCTTCAGAATTAGTTGCACATGTATGGGTCGAAGGGATTGCTTTTCTTTCTCTAGATTAGATGTTTGGATTTGCTGCTCAGAGAGTGCCCTGGAAGACTGGCTTTGACGCAACTCCTTTTTTGAGAGTATACTTCTGATAATCCTTCCGCTACCTTCATGCCTCTGATTCTGCTTCAAAACTGTTGCACCAACAATTGTTTTGGCTGAAGGTGTTACATTTTGATGCTGTGACATGCAATCTAAATCAGGTACCTGCACAATAAATAGACTCTTAGCAGCACAGTAGTTATAAACATGATCCTATCGACAAATCAAGTAATGATATTGGCATGAACTAAAATGCAATCCACATCCAAATTGATACCGAACTATAGATTCATCATGCACCAATAAGGCAGAATACTACAGAAAACAAATCCTGAAAATCAACCACTTTAGTAAGTAGTATCGTTATACCTATTAAATCAATTGCATCATAATACCTTCACTTCCTAGTGCTTCTCTAAGCACATTGACCTTCATATTTATTCTGAGGGTTGTAATGTCATATTGATAGCCAATATCATATTAGTTTTTGATCTCTCTGGTTGGTTCCACTCACCAATAGGACGATTTAAGTATTACCCTCACCAGAAAATTTGCATACCGATTAAGAATAAAATTAATCAAAATTGCACTCAGCTTAATTAAAGCAAAAATTTCACAAAATCAATCGATGCAAACTATATGGCATCTACAAGTCAACAACATTGAAAACACCAATATAAGGAACCAAAATGTTCAAGACAAAGGGACATAAGAGAAGGGTGGAGTGCTTCTAAGAAACTGACAAATGATCAATCTAATCAGAACAATTAACAACAATACAATCAGCTTAACTCAGGGCTGTGCATCGGTACATGTCAACCATCAGAAATACATCAATTTCTCACTAATCAACTAAACTAAGAGATTCCATACCAATCTTTATCAAACATGTGCAACATACATAAAATGCAAATCAAATTGAATTATGAAGACATAAATCATAAGCTTACAGTAATTATTTCTCTTTCTTTTCCTTTAAGAAGCAGTACTTTTTTCTTCCCAGTATCATAATTTCCAGAAACTCCTGATAAAATGGACAAAAGAATAAAAAGAAAATAAAGTAAACCAAAAGTACATATTTAAATGTTGCCTCCAAATCATAAAATAAAACCTGAAAAATAGAAAAAATAACACAGGAAGTTTTGAACAAAATCAACCTTACCATTCTCATCATGAGTTTGTTTGACATCTGAAGCGGCGATGTTTGAAGCTTTATTTGAAATATGCTGATCACCTTGCCTAGGAACCAAAGTATAAATTGATTTGTCTTTCGTAGTAGAACTTTTCCCTGGGTCCCTGGCGACATACTGGCCATCATGAAAGCAAGGGTTAGAATGTTTAAACACATGATTAAGAGCCAAATGTTCAGGCCAGATAAAAATCAAATACTATGCTGTTTTCTAATATTCTAAAAGTTGATGAAAAATCATTGCACTGATAATAAATGTCCAGAAAACCAAACCGATCATGGCACTAGTAAGGCCATCTCCACTGGTGGTTCTTACATGCGTTCTTTATTTTTTTCTTATTTTTTTCTTCCAATGGCAAGGGCGAGTTGGATGCCAAGTGGAGACCTTGTTCTTCTACATGATCCCATAAGAATTGGTTCTAATTAACACAGTAAGGACAAAAGTGGAACCCACATAAGGTGAACAAAAAACCCCAGATAGGATCTTCTATCGAATAGATGAAGTTTTAAAATCTTATATGGCATTGAAGGACCCACAAAGAGTGCATTAAGAACCTAAAATGAGTTCTACTATCGAAAATGCTCTAAGGGTACTAGTTCAAGGTTTAATGGTCCAACTGTCATTTAATAATTAAATAACATTTTTTAATTTTAGTATATCTTTAACAATGTTATACCAAAATATGATGTCCAGCAAATATGCATACCGTTAGCATCACAATAATAATAATAATAACATAAAGACACGGTTTTATCTGCCTACCTGAAAAACTACAAGGGATTTTACACCTCAGCATTTGGCTTGATTCTAATTGTTATCCACAGTATTGATACTAATAAAGAAAAAGGACGGTAAGGTTCGAAGAAAAACAGTGAGGTTTCTGTGAGTGCTTCACAGTTATTATGTAAAAGGAAACTTTGTTTGATATGTAGCCCTAGATAGTGCATTTTTGTCTCAGTAGTCTGTCCCATGTACACATAGCCCAGACTGCGACCTTCCATTCATTCTTGGTAGGATATTTGTGTATTTTAAGGCATCTCTCAATTTTTTGGTTCATGTGTGTTAATATATGAACAGCTGAATGACATTATGATGTATATGCAAGAATTAACAAGCTTGTGAGGCATATACTCAGTGGAAGTAAAGCCCCACATCAGGTAGTCTACTAAGTGTAAATTACTGGTATTATAAAAGAGGCAATGAACATCCTGTGAGTAGTATTTCTGAACCAGCTAATCTTCCGAATCACTCATTCAAGTGGTTTTGAGGTTATTCCCAACAGGATACCAAACTGGTTCCTGTTTTAATAACAATGCTATATTAACCATATTTAACTTTCCTCTTCTAAAAATGCATAATACCATTGTAGCAGAAACCCTCTTCTTTCCAGAACCTCGTCTTGATATGCCGGAACTAGGACTCCCATTTGATGAAGTGCCTCTTCTACTCACTTTTCCATTTGATAACCTCTGCCCACACACATGACCTATATTAGATAAGCATGATACCAGCAAAGTACTAATAGATAAAACAGAATAAGGCTATTTATGAGTGACTTGCTCTCATCTCCACACATGCATGAATGGACAAACAGATATGCTCAGAAACGCTGACATAATGGCAAGGGACAATCAAAGAAGTTTTGAAATTTCAAAAGTTTATCATAAAGAAAAAAATACCCGAGGTCCCTTGGCAGCTCTTTTCTGGCGCACAAAGTCCATCAGTGGTGTAATTATAGGAATATCTTTTGCAGCACCTGTTAAAGCATGTAAAACCAGTAAGTCACAAATAGGGGGGGGGTAGTATTTTGTGCCCATTTTCTGAATGTGTGATTTTAAATCTCAAAACTTTCAAACTTAATATTTACTGCATATTTTCTGCATTAGTGACTAACCAGATCGTTCTGCTTCCCTCTTCTCCAATTGTATCTCGGCACTGGGAAGATTCTCAACAGGCTTGGCAAGTAGTTCAAGAAACTCCAGATACTCAGAATCTAGATGTTCACCATGTAAATGCTTATATTTATCAAAAGGAAAAGACTCGATGCATTCATATAGTTCCTATTGAGATAAATATATCCAATGTAATTTACTTAAACAGTTGTCTAGGTGGTACCTTTATATATGGTTCCATCGCGACCATCCTTTTTAGACCACTGTCTTGGAACACGTTGGGAAGGAGCGTATTCAACAATGACTTTGAACTGAGATCCTAGGAAGCAACAACAGTGAAACAGAGAACCAGATTCAGTATTTATTATCCAATTCTCATTGTTTCTTGTATAAAATATTTAAAATGCATAAAATATACTTGTGAAAGACAGTCTTGAAATTCCAAACAGTCAAAACATAGATTGCTTGCCATTAAAAACCCAATGGAAACAAGTCTATTTCATGTATTGAATATTGAGCTACACGTTGACAATAAACCCTCCAACCCAAACAGAATGACAGCATCGGCAAATAATGATGACAATAACGACAATGATAACAGCTTTAGGAAGATCTTAAGCATGCCTAATAAACTACTTCACATGATTTCATTAATTACCCTTTTCATTCACAAAGACGTGTCCATTAAAGAACTCCGCAAACAGTATAACGTCATCTGGCCTCTTGAAGTCAATGTAGGCTCTAGAATATGATATATGCTTCTGGCTGAAAAATCCATTTAAAAAAAAATAAAACATATAGTCAAAAGGAATGTCCTTAATATATGATAAAAACAGAGTATGTAAATTGTGCCTAATTCGCATTACAGACGCTCGGTTATAACAATAATAATAATAATAACCAGATACATAATATTTCCAGTGGAAAAGACAAAGCTAAGACATAATTTATGGTATTATACCAATTATATAGAATCTAGTAGGCAACACGATAGGTACCCTAGCCTAGCGACGCCTAGGCATGGTGACTTGACTAATGTAACAAAAAGAAACAAAGAATGAAGCATATATGAAGAAAAATTGAAGCAGAGAGCGATTGAGGGTTGGAAATTAATGTTACCTGATTTTGCCAGGACGGAAAGAGAGCCAGTTGTAGCGGTCAGCGAAGGCGGCATCAATTTGGGCCAAAAGGGCGGACTCAGAAAGAGAGGGCGGTAAGTGGCGCAGCACCACCTTCGTCCGATCCAACGCACCCTTCATGTCAAAAACCCTAGCCCCACTACACACACACTTACAGTTACAGTTACCACTTATGTATCAATCTATGAATTAATCAATCAATCAAGGAGTGCGTGAACGAGAATCTCGGTGGGATTACATCTTCTCCACTGTTCTTGATTGTGAGGATCAATCCTGCGAAAGCTCATGCCCTAATTCCAAAGAAAAGCCCCAAATTGCCATGCACTCATATAAAAAGCGACGAGAAAGAGAGAAGAAAGGAAATTGCGAGTTGCGTTGCTTTGTGCGAGTGAAATTAATTTAAAAGCATATACGGCTGCGTTTTGCGCTTTCTACTTCTCACTTCAAGGTGCCCCCTTCAGAGTTTAAAACAATAATGCCTCCTCTATTTTCTTATAATATCTTTTTAATATTCAATTCACACATAACTATTTTTTAATCATAATAACATTCACTAAATTCACAGTATTTTTTAATAAATAATATACATATAAAGAGAGAGAATCGATTGGCTGAACAATTTAATTAAAATCTTATTAAATAAGGTTGTGTTTAAATAATTTTTATTTTAAAAAATTAACTACACATAAATAAATTTATGTATAAACATTTTTAATTTATATATAAAAAAAATGAAATTATAAATAATTTTAAAACATTTTGAATATTTTATTGAAATAAAATAATTTAATTATTATCAAATATAAAGAAATTATCATCAAATAAAAAAAAGTTCTACATAGAAATAATTATTATTATATATTTAAATTAAAAAAATTAATTAATATCTAGTAAAAAATAAATTGAGATAATTAAAAAAATCAATTTATAATTAATCCTAATCTACATTAGTGGAAAAATAATTATAAAAGTATTAATTAGAAAAGAATCCTTATTAATATTAATTAAATTCCTCATTTACATTAGATAATAAAAAATTTCGTTAATATTGAAAAAAAAATTAATTAAAATCGATAAAAAATAATTCTATCGATAAATCTCTAATTAATAGTGGTTGAAAAATAAATTTGATTTTATATCCTCTTTGACATTAATAAAAAAATAATCTTAAATTATATCAACCAAAACTAACATTAGTTGAATTAATTTTGATATAAAAAAAATAAAAAATAAGAGTATAAAAAGGAGAAAAAAATCGTCATGAATTTTAACAAAAAAGAGAACTCTCACTGAAATAAGCTGAAAAAACGATTTCCAGTCAAAAATATCCTAACCTTAATCTAAACTATCTAAACTGAGCTGATAATGTTTTGACTGAATAAAAAATCTACAAGAAAATAAACATAAAATTGTAAAAAGAAAAAAAAAATTCAATTTTTTTATTTTTAAGTAAAATAAAAAAGTCTCAAATTTCATATAATCAATTTATTTTCCTAAATTTTTAAAATTAGTATCAAACAATTTATTTCACCATAAAATATTTTAGTTTCTTTATAAAAATAATTTTCTAAAATTTCTTCATTCAAACATATTTTCAGTGATAATATTTAAATGAAAATTAATAAAAATTCATCTATATTTTTTTTTTCTAAATGAGAAAACAAACTAAGGACATAAACGATTTTTTTTCTTATCATCAAAAGGATAAAATTTTATAAATATACAAAATTATTTTAAAATCTTCAATATAATTTTAGTATTGAATTTAAATATTAAATGATTAATATAAGAAGTATTCTTGTAAAATATATGGATGAATTATAGTTTTCAATGTCTTTTAAGAAAGAATACACTAATTTGATTGAATGATATCTTAAAATTTCTCAGAAAAAAATATAAAATTGAAAGTCAAATATTTAATAAATGTAAATTTTAATCATCAATAATATTTAATGTTATTAATTTAGTTATTAAAAACATTTTCCTTTATAGAGTATTCAATATATGTTGAATATAATGTAATTATGAAAACTAATAATTAAAATATACATTTATTAAAAGTTTGACTTTATTTTTTTATCTGTATCTTTATACATAAAACATATCACCCAAAAAGTAACTATGTTAAATATTAAATATATACTGTTTTTAATTATTGTAATTAATAAAGAGTATATAAAATTGCATTGAAAACTAAAATAGTTTTAAGATATAAAAATTGAATAATAGTTGTTGTTATTATGAAGGAAATAGTGAAATAGTGAAATAGTGAAAAGAAAAGAATGAAGTAATTAGGTTTAGGTTGTAAAATGAAGTTAGTAAGAGTAGGAGTAGGAGGCGGAGAAGTAGGCACACGCACACGCACACGCACGTGACATATGTTTTCTTTTTCGGATTCAGAAAACAAACAAGGAATAAAGAAAATATATTTAAAAGTGAATATGAAATATGAAATTAAATAAAAATAAAATAAATATATATAGAGATGGAGATATGAACGAGAGGGCATTATTATTATTATTTGTTTCGTTCCGTTCGGTTACGTTCCGTTCCGTCTCTTCTTTCTTTCTCTCTCTCTCTCTCTCTCTCTGCTTGTTTGGTTTGGTGTGGAGGTTGGGTAGGGATTTGCTGTGTGGTGTGGGAGACGCTCATTCACTCACTCTCTCACTCTGCTTTTCGTTCATTCGGTAAGTCTCTATCTTTCTTTTCTTCTTCTTCTCTATGTATGTGTTTATGTGTGTATGGAGTAGAGATTAACTAGGTTTGGTGTTTTGTGTTTGTTTGCAGAGAGTGAGTGATGGGAGAGAGGATCCATGGAGGTGGAAATGGGAATGGAAATGGATGCTATTTCCATTTCCCTCCTCCCCCTTCTCCTGTTCGCTCCTCTTCCTCTTCTATTCCTCCAGATCGCGAAAGGTACTTCCTTTTCATTCTTCACTTCTTCATTCTTCCACTTCTTCATTTTCACATTTCAATCTCTCAACTCAACTCTACTCAACTCAACTCCCTCCTCCTAATCTATTCTTTTCCAGATATTTCGCTGAACTAATCGCTGAGAGGCAAAAACTTGTACCTTTTGTACAAATTCTCCCCCAATGTACCAAACTCTTGACTCAAGGTATGTGCCATCCCTGTTCCTATTTTTCATCTCCTTTTCCTCTTTCCAATTCTATATATACATGCTACTTCTTTTATGCAACCCTTCATTTGATTGATACATATCTTAACATAGGCTGCTTTTACTCATACTCCTTTACTCTTTGCCGTGTAATTTTTTCATCCCTGTAAGTAATTTCTCTCAATTCTAATTTCTATTGTGTTGTGCAGAGATAAGACGCATGTCTGGCTTTAATCAAGGTTTTATCGATCATGAAAGGCTTGAGCCAGACAGTCCATTCAGGCCCTTGGGTCAACATCCAAATACCAGACCAATGGATTTGGAGGGATGGCCTCCTTTGCCAATAGAGGTAACGCAACTTCAAGCCTTTCTCTATTTCATTCATTATCATTTGCATTTTTTATTTTCATTTAAATTGTGTTATTGCATGTTGAAGGATTTATATACGCAAAGATGCAGGTTTTAGAAAGATCATCTATCCTTCATTGGAATGCACTAGTCTTTAGTTGTTTTCGAGAATATTTCATCTCCAAAATTGTCCAGTTTAATGGCAGTTTGGGGCATTACATACAAAGAATTAGGAATTCACCATTTTGACCTTTTTAGAATCCTTAGTCTTAGTTTTTGCCTCTCAAATTTACCTTTTAACTGTTATTAATTTCCTTAATACTCTAGATTTAACCTGTCATAGAGTCAAATGTTGTTATATCCTTAACATGTTTTGGACCAGTCCATATGCTTGCACATCAGCTCCTAAAACTCTATTGGGTGAGTTCTTGGCTGCTATTTGTTGCCAGATTTTGGCTCCCTGGAATTTTAAAATCATATATGCTTTTTTACATTTTGAAAAATGAAAATACTCATAAATATATGTAAAAAATTCTTTTGAACTGCAAGGAAACTTGGTGGAAAGGAGTTTGGGTTGTTATAACAACTTGTGGTTATAAAAGGGGAGTTCTAAATAATACCAAATTCTTCATGCAGGACAAAGGAAATCTTCAAAGGATGGCATCGTTCCAAGCACCACCAATGGGTTGGCCTGGGACACAAGGAATTCCTTCTACTCCTGTAGTGAAGAGAGTTATCAGGCTTGATGTCCCTGTAGACAAATATCCAAATGTAAGTCAAAATCTTGTTATTTCACTCCAGTTTATATCAGGTTTTATTTTCAATGTAATAGCTTTTAGACACAAATCTCAGCAGTATAATTTTGTTGGCCGAATTCTGGGACCTCGGGGGAACTCATTGAAAAGAGTGGAAGCCATGACTGAATGTAGGGTTTACATCAGAGGCTGTGGCTCAGTGAAGGATTCTATTAAGGTAAAGTTGGTATGTGTCAATAAACTTTCTATTTCCCCCACTGACATGCACAAATTGATGTGGCATTAAACATTATTTTTCGTAACATCCTAAATAACTTCAACTGGCTATTGTCCAACTCTTGTGTGGCTAGCTTCACCTTGGCACTTTATTTTTAACTTTCTTCCCCAAACTTATGCAATTTCTAACAATATTTTTTGGATTTCTCATGTCTCATACTCTAATAAGTATGATCCTTACACATGTCGTTTCTTATGATGTGTTTCAATTTCCTATATTTTCTTTATAGGAAGAAAAGCTTAAAGATAAACCTGGATATGAGCACCTTAAAGAGCCATTGCATGTGTTGGTGGAGGCAGAGTTTCCAGAGGATATAATCAATTCTCGCTTGGATCATGCAGTGGCAATACTAGAAAATCTTTTGAAGCCTGTGGTATAGATATATTATTATAGTTATTGCATTAATTGTGCCTCCTTTTTCTTGGTATCTTGCTCATCTTTGTTAACCTGTCAGGATGAATCCCTTGATCATTATAAGAAACAACAGTTGAGGGAGTTGGCTATGCTCAATGGTACTTTGAGAGAGGAAAGTCCAAGCATGAGCCCGAGCATGTCACCTTTCAACAGTACTGGAATGAAACGAGCCAAGACAGGAAGATGACCCACCCGGAAATGTCAACGGTGGATCAATACATTTTGCTCAGGCTAAGTTATTAGCATCTGATATCTTAGACTTTGTGATGGTCTTTTCACTGATATTACTCACCAGAAACACCCTTGGGCTGAATCTCCTCAAGAAGAAGCTTGCTGGGACTGGGATGATGGATGGTTTACGCCAAATTTAATTTGACTTCTATTCTTTAGGCGTATTAACCGCTACAACTTTTGAATGTCGTTTTGCTTAGTTATAGTATTAACTAATTTGCAGCTGCAACTTAGTAGCTTACTCTTAGTTCAATACCTTTTAATTTTTTAGTTATTTTGCATTTGTCATATTATTAAATTACATACATGCATATAGGAGAGTGTTGCAAGCATTTCTCTATACATGCATGGTATTGACTCAAACTAAATAAGCAAATGGAGTGTCTTTCATTATTGTGACATGAATATTTTTGTCATTACTGTTCAATGATTGTCGATTAAGTTATTATTGAGTTTGCTAACCCATTTTTGTATTTTTGAACTGGAATTTGAATTTGAACTATGAATTCTAGGAGTATTGAAGTGGTTCGACCGTACAATTATTCTTCACAATTAATACCAAGCAAGCTGCTGATAGCAGAGCATTCTATTAAGATTTGATTTCTATAAAGTAAAGTTGTATTTGTCAATTCAAAGTGATTAGAATTGTAAAAGTTTCTAATTTATTATACGTGTTGTGTATAAAACATATTATGATTTTGTAGGATTGAAATTCATTCGTCCTTTTTAATTCACTAATTAGCAGGAGCAGTAATTAGTCACAAGTAGACGAATAAAGCACTATTTGGAACGATAGTTGTGAGAACACAAGGGATGCTGTAATTTGATTTGATGTTTTTAGTATTTGTAGCGTCAGCATTAGTGCAGCTGCTCATTGTGCAGGAAGAAGAGTCTAGACTAATGCCAGAATTATGAATGTACCATACCCAAAAAGCCTCAACTGAAGCCAACTAAATTGGAATGCTTTACATTTTTTTAAAGCCACACAAGAACTATATATACACAAGGAACATATTCGTAAAGTAAAAAAGAAAAAAATTATGTTGTACAATCATACATAGATAATTTAGGCTAACGTAGTCTCATGACTTTTTTAAGTTATAATCATTTTTCATTCTGAAAAAAAAACTGAGGCTGAAGTAACTTTAGTAGTGTTGTTATGTTATTTTCATTAAGAAATATTATGCTTGGAATATGTTTATCAGTTACGTTATAACCTATATATATTTAGTAACATAGAGATTAGAAAAAAAAATTTAAAATATAAAATTCAATATCCTTTTAAGATGCATATTAGAGGCTTACTTAATAGATCATTTGTATATAATGATGTTATGATTTTTTTTATATATATTTTAAAAAAAATATTTTAATCTAAATTACACTTTTCAAAAATCTTCTTCGAAAGGTTCTACTTAATTCATTATAAGAATTTTATTCCACAAAAAAAAAAAAGATACCAAAATATTGTGATACATTGATTCATCTTATGCTTTCATTGTTAGTTCTCTTAATTTTCACATTGAAAAATTCAATCACAACTTCAAAAAACATGCTCTATATTTTAATACTAATAAAAGAAATTCTTTTCTTTATAAGTGTGAAATCTAAAAACGGCGTCAAACATCACACGACTTTCCTTAATGAAATTTTTAATTCGAATCTAATGATTCTCGAAACTCGCAATAAATCTTTTATATACATATATATATATATATATCCATTTATTTAAAAAATAAGTATAATATACTTATTGTTTTCTTATTAAGATGAATTAAAATATTAAATTATAAAAAAAAAGTAATAGTGAGAAATTTTTAACTTAGTTTAAGTTTTACTCATGTAGGAAATAGATCTCCTTTTTATATATAGATATTTTAATTCTATTACTTAATTGTGTAATAAATACTTTACGACTAACTAGTTTTTTAAGACTATCCCATGCTTTATTACAAATTCAAAGATAATAAAAGAAAAGGTCTTGGCCGTCTTATGGATCCATTGAAGATCTTTCTACAAGAAAACTATTAACTCCTGACCAAATAAAAAGAAAAGAAGAAAAAAACATTAAAAAATCGTTATGCAATACAAATCCTCCTCATCCTTCTTGTCCTAAAAGTATAACGAGTCACCCATTCATGAACACCACATATATATTACCTATATAACATGTCAAGCCTACAATATCATACATATCAACAAATTTCAGGTGTATCATACTCTTGACGACACCCGTCCAATCACTGTGCAAATTTGCATTCTCTTCATCTACTATATAGATAAATAAATATCTATGAAAAAGAAAAAAATAAATAAAAAATCAGTGAATAGCATTACAAACAATCAACTATGATTCTTCACTCCAAAAAAGTCCTAACCCCGTCACACGTCCAACATCATATCCGTCTTCGGCAAGAAGCAATTTTTTTTGAAGGCATGGCAAATGCTAACGAGTGCTATAAAGACACTTGTTAAGGATCTAAAATTAAAGTACTGTATTATATTAATTGTTGTGCATTTCACCATGTATTTTCTACCTTTTATTTTTAACAAGTGTCCTTGCACTTGTTAGCATAACTCATTCCAAAACAAATAAACTCGCATAAGCCTGCAATTTGAAGATTTAAAAGTATTATGACATAATTACCATATACATTAGCTTAAAAAAAAAGAACACTCTCCTTCAAAATATAAACCCTACAAAATTTAGGTGACAATGCACGGAATCCACCTAGTAGTGTGGAGAGGATAGATGTACCTAATATTACCCTCACAAGTAGATAGGTTATTTTCAAGATTTGAACCTAAGATGTCACAAGTCAAAATCTTACGGTTGAGATAGGACTCACCCTAAAACCCTAATAGAAATAATCCAACAAATAAATGGTGAAGAAGACATCATAACAAGATTATTTCTAAACAACCAACCAATTATATCCAACCTCTGTTTCTTACATTAAAAAAAAGGAACAAAAAAAATACCCTTTTGGTCCCTTATGTTCTTTATTCAATTTGATCCCTTGATTTCCTTTTACAAATTAATCCTCATGTTTACAAACGTTAATTTTCGCCAAAATGTCACTTTCGATCCAATTCGTTACTAATGTGCACACATGCCTGTTAACTCCTTAATTACACTGATAGAGTGAGTTGGGTGTTGTTGATAGCCCTAATGGTGGCATAGAGAAACACAGTAGCATCCCTGTCCATAAGGCCTTGAAGGCACCAGACAGCAGGTCTGTTTAGCATTGCTGACAATACTGATGTGTACGAGACACCAAGAACATCCACACACGCTCTCCCAGCTTTAGAGTGTAGGTTGTGCTTGTGTTTTGCAATGGTGCTTAACAGTAACAAACTGGGCTTAGGAGGAAGAACAACAGTATTCGTGGTGGTAGGAGGACAACACTTTGCGGTAGCAATAAGAGCAAATCAGGAGATGGAAAGGTGATGAGGAAAGTCATGAGGCAGGATGGTTTCAAATAGCAGCTTTGGTAGCTTCCAATGGTTTTGAGAGTAACATAACCCAACTCAATTCCATGGTTCGCTTGCTTCCACCACTACAACTACAACTACCTCGATTTGTTGCCTTCTTAGTCTTACAACTACAACTTCCAACACAGGATCCATCTGATTTGGTGGTGACCACACGAATGTGGGGGAGATAGTTTAGATTCACAGAAATGTTTTTCAACATCTACTGTTGTATTGCATTGGAGGAAATGGTGTTATGGAAACAGAAGCTGTAGACACAATTATCCAAATAAGGATCTAATATATAGTTTGGCAGCCACGTGCCACAGATCTCAGAGCTCTGATAGCTGTATTTCACAAGTTGGATCTGTAATGTTGGTTTAAGATGTTCATGGTAGCTTTTGAGCAAATGATGATGGTTGCCATGGTATGACCTTGCGCTGTGTGTTGTCTATGTCAATGATGGGGACTTGGGTATTATTATATACCTAGGTCCCAGATTGAGTAATATGAGATGTTCAATGGAATACTAAGTGGCTTGGTTCCCCCCTCACCCTAACAATTAAATTTTAACAGAGAGTTCTCCAAGTTCTTGGTGTTTGTTAGTCTATCTGAGAGGATTAACAGTTCAACACCTTGAACTGTGAGCGGGAGAGGATAATTCAAGGCAGAGTCTGTGTACATGAGACTAGATGAGGTAGATACAAAATATACTTAAAAGTCACGTACAAAAGGATTGTAGTAGAAGGCAGCAAGGTACAAATACATACCACAAGCCAAATAATCAGTCCGATTGGGAGTTCACCAATACATGTGCACATTAGTAATGGCATTGGATGGAGAGAAATGTTTTGCCACACATTAACATTTGTAAACATAAAGATCTAATTTAGTACAAAAGAGCATAATCTGTTAGGACCCAATAGCAAGTTACAGGTTCTAGTGAGGTTTATAAGGTTTTGGGCTTTCAAACTACAATAGCAAGCTTTTGTGGTGTGACTTTCCTAATATTCTTATCAATTGGTGTCAGATTTCTTCTACCATGTCTCTCGGTTGCAAACAAACAATGCGGGTGGTGTTGGAGACTAGTCAAAGGGCTTATGCACAGCCAGCCTAATTGGGTGCCTAGATTGCAGAGCATCGTGGGATGTTATGATGCAATTGCTAGGTATGGTGGGACTTGGGTCTCTCGTTGGAAGTATGGGATTTTGGTGTGGACTTTGATCTCTCCAACTACAACAACTAGCTTTTGTGGGATGACTCTCCCAAGGTTTTTATCAAGGATAAAATTGAATAAAGTCTTTTAGCATAAATGTCAAAACGAGTAAATTTTCCTACAAGTGGCAAATAAGGAGGTTAAAATTCATTGAAGTAAAATTGTAAATCCTCATAATCAATTTTCTTAACGATTATGTTAAGGGAAGTGATTAAGGATTCTATATAAAATGCTTAATAGGAAATTGTAGTAGGGATATATTGATTGATAGTATTAAACGTTACACTTTCAAATATAATTTTTTTTCACTTTGGGTTGTTTATATTTCATTGGACAACGAATCAATTTTCTAATGATCCTTTGAATTACTAAGAATAGAAGAACATTGTAATATTTATTTTACCATTTAATATTTTATATTAAATATTAGAAAGATGTTCAAGACCCTACAACAAAAGGACAAAATTAAGTTTAAAGTTTCAGCTCAGACTCAGTAAGTAGCTCACATATTAGAGGTTGGTAAAACTTTAATTTTGATAAGAGTATGTAAAACACAAAAAGCATCTAAGGTATTGCGCCTAAGTTTTGTTCATAACCAAAAGGCAAAACTTTGGTCCAATATGTCATATGCTTCTAATGTTGTTCTCCAATCCAATCATATTATTAAACTTTGAGCTTCGCCTATATAACTCCCACAATGAAGGTTCATTTACCATAGCAAAACTCCAGGATTGGAGTATAACACTATAAGCCCACAAGGGATTACACCTAAAGTTTAAACTCTATACTGAAAGGTATATGGACATTAGCAGCAGGAGTATTTAAATACTCAGAAAGAGAAAGGAAGGCTTTCCCGGTCACGTTAATTAGAAGGTGTAAGAGTAAAGGGTGACAGATTTCAATAATTTACTTGGTTCATTAAAGATTAAAGGTGAGATCCCAGGTTAATTCTGATTCCCCAATACGTGCCGGCCACATAACAATAATAAGGTGTTAATTAACTCTCTCAAAACTCTCCTCTTATGATCATGAAAAAAACTAAAAGAACGAAGTATTTAGGATTTGACATTTTAGAAATAAAGCTTGGGTGAGTGAAGAAAGAGAAGAAGTGGATAAATAATGATGCAATACCAAGCATGAAGATGTTGAATTGCAAAGGTCATTCCCTTAGGCCAAGCTCGAGCTCTAACTCGTCATCCTCTTCAAACAATTTCAAAAGACGAGCGTATTGTTCTTCCCTTTTCTTCTTCCGCCAAAGCTTGAAAAGTGCAAAGGAGAACAAAGAAAAGAGAACAAGCGCAATTAATACAATCAAAATAATAGTACTAGTGCTTCTGGCGGCGTGATGTCCTGTCTTCTTAGAATCTTTAGAAGCAGGTGAATCGTCGGAAAAACCTAGAAAACACCCAAAAAAGAAAGAGAATGAGAAATTTTATGGTGGAAAACCAGGCAATGAGGTGAAATAAAAAGTTGGCAACGCAATTGATGGATGAGAAACAGTCACACACATGCAGACATTGAAAGCATTTAGATAATGAAAAAATTCCACCTAAAAGGGGAAATATAAAAGAATTGTGTAGTCGTTTATCATAGCATAGCATAGGAATCGAATGAAGATGAAAAGGGAAAGAATTAGGTTAGGTTGAGGAGGGAACGAACCAAGAATGAAGTGCAAAGAGAAAGCAAAAAGGATGAAACTCAGCGATCGGCTTCTTGTATTGGAATTCATCTCTCTGCGACGAGATGAGATGCGATGCGATCAGATGCGATTTGAATTGATTTTCAAATGTCTTCTCTCAATCTTCAATCTTGTCTTTCCCATTCATTGCCTTCGCTCTCCATTAATCTCCCTTTTTTAATGTTAAATAAAACAATACATTTCAAATACATACGCGACCCTTGTAATTACAATTTTGTCCCCATCATCTTCGATATTTACCCTAAAACTTCAGTTTTATTTCTCATTATACGTCCTTTTTTTCAATTTAAATACACTTACTGTAAAATAAATTATACTATTCACTCACATATCATAAATAATAAGTCTGTTAATTTTAGATAATTATTTTAAAAGTAAAAGATAATTTTTAATTGATTGAAATTTTATAAAATAAATTATACTTGTAAAAAAATGCTTTATTTATAGTATTATAGTCAAGAGTTTTAATCAAACTCCTATATTTGATTTATACTTTTCCAAGATAAAATGGTATCGAAGAGTTTGATAACGGAGCAAGAGATTCGTTCGTACACACACAACATCACATTTTCAGATTGGCATGTTATAGTAAAAACTTATAAACTTCACTTTGTGCAAAATGTTTAAAAAGTAAATACATATATAATTTTAAATTTAGAACACTTTTTTAAATAGTTTAAAACATATCTGCTTGTTATATAAACTACTAAATATATAATGTAAAAAAGGCCCAACTAAAATCTTTCAATCCCAACACATGTTATGGTAGGATGTGTAAAACGATAATTGGATCTGATGAATTAAGTGAAAAAATTATGATAACCTATAATGATAACTCTACACTATATAATTAAATAAAAAAAATATCAAACCAAGACTCAAATCTTGTGACATTGTAAAAGATTCGCATAAATTTATTAAAATAAACTATCAAATTCCTCTATACAATATTATTCTTTTTCTTAATTTTTTTATAAATAATCATATTATTACATGGTCTTTAAAATAGTCTTTGCACATTAACGAAAATATATACTAAAATCACAAGTATCTATTTGTATAATTTCAAAATTTTAAACATTATTTAGGATGGGATTACCTAAAGAGGCCAAATTGATAGTGTAATCAAATTTATTACTTCGAATATCGCTCTCTAGTTTTAATTTCGTACGCACACATTCACATTCACATTCACGTCTTGAGGGATAAATAAATTAGTATATAGTGGTGTAGATGTAGTCATCAAAATGAATGTATACCAAAATCAAGCATTTATGAGTTTCAACGTCGGCAAAATCACAAAAACGGCTAAGAACTCACTATAACAGAAATAAGATAGAAACCAACTCTTACCAAAAGACACTTGACAAAATCATAGGCTTTAAGACTAAGGACTAATTTTCACTTAAAGCATTTGGCATCCAAAAGAGCCTCTCCCTCAAATGGTTCGTAATCCTCAATCATCTGACTGACTCGTTCTTTCTGAGTTTCATCAGAGATGTCAACCTTGGTCCACTCGTACAGCTCCATATCATAGCATTCATCAATCACAAATTGCGGAATCTCTTGCCCGCGGAAAAGCCACAACCCCTTCACCTTAAATGGTGCCTGTGATCCGATCACAAGCATCTTTCCAAAAGCATACTTGCGAGCCAGATCCATACGCTGAAGAAATCCACCAACCTTGTTTAATGTCACAAAGGAAACAGTGTTCTCGTCATTGTATTTGTAATCACAGAACCAGAGAGAATATCCCTCTGGATCATACATGTCCCAAAATCCTGCAAGTTCAAAAGGAAGATTTAAAGTTATAAGATATCCGTCATCTCATATAAACTGATTTTGACACTCTTTGAGCTTTCCAAAACATGTGACTTCGTTATTTAAAAAACAGAAACAACAAGCAATGGCATCATAATATACCTTTGATTGCAACCTCGCGGAAGTTGGTCTTAGTGTTTGAGTAGAGTCTTTTCCACTCATCCAATATCATCTTGCTTGGAGGAAGAAGATCAAGAGGATTTTTGGGCTTAGGCTTGGGTGCCTCCTCTGCTTCTTCTTTGGGCTTTTCTGGCTCTGGCTTAGCCTCTTTCTTTGGCTCATCCTTAGGCTTGGGCTTAGACTCCTTAGGCTGGGAAGGCTTCTTCGCAGATGGAACTGGTGGAACAGTTTCTGTTTGCTTAACCTGACCTAATATCTTTCGGAAATTAGGCTGGTTGACCAAGGTCCAAAAGTATCTCTCAACATGAGGGAATTCCGAAGTGAAGCTCTTGACTAAGATCTGGGTGAAACCTAAATACAAGTTGCATGTCGTTATGATGTCAGCAAGGGTAACGGAATGGCCAACCAAGTAAGTATTGGAGGCAAGGTGAGTGTTCAAGGCCCCGAATGCTTTCTTCAACGCAGAATTTGCAGCCTCCTCGGCCTTCATGCAGATACACATCTCAGATGAGTGGATAAATTTTGAGGCAAATGGGATTTTGAAAGGAGTTACAATTACAAAAAAAATCAAAATCGATAAGATATCAAATTCGAGATTAAGATTTACTTGATCGGTATAGATGCTTCCAGACTATAAACTAAGAAGTAATATAATATGATATGATACAATGGAAAATAATTATTGTCGTAAAAGATGTTGGCAGAGAACTTACAGGTGGCAGGTATGGGGCAAATCCAAGCCTTGGTAGGTACAGTTTCAAAATATTGGCATCGATCTCGAAAGATGAAAAATCAATCCACTGCTCAATATGGGCCTGCAAGGCGAAACGAAAGTAGATATAAAATAGGAAAGAGAAGGCAGGGTGGAAAAGGAGGAGAAAGAAAAAAAAATGGAATGGGAAGTGTGAAGTGTTACATTATCAATGGGAGTAGACGAGTAGAGTACGTTGTCACCCTTGAGTCGAGCCACTGCAGGAAAGAAAGGAGAGAAATTTCAATTGAATTAGAAAAATGATGGAGATAATGAAGGAGGAAACGTGAAATGGTTGATGGAATTGCAGAGAGACATACCGTAACGAGCAATAGCATTGCTCTCAAAGATTGAACCATCGGGGGTTTCCAAGACAGGAACCTAGAGAAGGAGAAAGATGAAAATAAGGAAAAAATGATGATTGAAAGCATGAAAATAAGGAGTGTATAAAAAAACATACCTTTCCAATAGGATTCATCTTGAGGAACTCAGGAGTTCTATTGGAGACAAGCATCTCGAAATTAGGGGCCAATTCCAGTTGAACGCCAGCGTACTCAGCGGCGATGAGAGACTTGAAAGCATTTTTGTTTTTGGGTGCGTGGAGGATCTACACATACAAAGAAAGCATTGGATTTCAGATTTAAGCCAAAACAGCGAATACTTGAGAAAAATTGAAAACTAGAAAGTAGAAATGAAACTGACCAGAGCCATTTTGTTATCTCGGAGCAAATAAGTTAGTAGGCGATTCACTGCTCTTGCTCCTCCCACTATAGATTAACAACAAAGCAACTCAACCACAAAGAATTAGGTTTTTTGTAAGCCAGCCGAAACCCTAAAACTCCACCCGACCCGACTCTACTCAAATCCAACCCAATCCAACCCAACCCAATTATAATAAACCCAGCCCAAATCAAATCAAATTCCTAACCTTATTGCTTGCCAGCTACATCGCCCTCCCTTTTCCTAAAATTAAGCACAACTTACCAATCTGAATAATTTTTTATGCTAATTTTTTTTCAATGTTTTTTTTAGTGAAGTCTTACTAATAAATATCTAAAAATAGTGGTTAAAAATGAATAGGTAAAAAAATTTATTTAGTGAAGATTAAACTATTAGATATAAGTATTAAAATGCTTGCGTATGTGTCTAGGTGTAAAAAATAATAAAAAAATGTTTGGTATTAAAAAAAGAAAAGAAAAAAGGGATGGGAAAGGAAAGAAAAATGAGTGGAAGGGGTAATTGAGAGAAAGCGAGGGCAATCCTATAATTTGCTTAATTTTGTTTGTAAATTGAGTTCGATTTTGTGTTGTGATGTGTGGTAGAAAGTGGTGGAAAGAGTAGAGAAGACATCGAGAAGTAGGAATCAATGGGTCGTAGAGCAGAGGAAGAGTATGATTATCTGTTCAAGGTTGTTCTGATCGGAGATTCGGGTGTTGGAAAATCGAATCTTCTGTCCCGATTCACAAGGAACGAGTTCTGTTTGGAGTCGAAGTCGACAATTGGAGTGGAGTTCGCAACTCGTACTCTTGAGGTGTGTTGTAGATCTGGAATGTTTAGTTTGTTAGCATGCAATATGCAATGATGTTTGTGTTGTTGTTGTTGTTGTTGTTGTAGTTGTAGTTGAATTTGAATTGGAAATGAAATTGGCAGGTGGAGGGGAGAACGGTGAAAGCTCAAATATGGGATACGGCTGGACAGGAACGATACAGAGCAATTACGAGTGCGTACTACCGTGGTGCACTTGGAGCTCTTCTGGTTTATGACGTCACAAAACCGACGACCTTCGAAAATGTTAGCCGATGGCTGAAGGAGCTGAGGGATCATGCGGATGCGAACATTGTTATCATGCTGATTGGGAACAAGACAGATCTGAAGCATCTGAGAGGTGTTGCGACGGAGGATGCCCAGGGTTATGCTGAGAAGGAAGGTCTTTCTTTCATCGAGACATCTGCTCTTGAATCAACCAATGTTGAGAAGGCCTTCCACACCATTCTTGCTCAGATATACCGCATAATCAGTAAGAAATCACTCTCTTCCACTAACCCTTCATCTTCCAATATTAAAGAAGGCAAGACCATCACCGTTCAGGGATCCCAACCCAATACAAACAACCCTTGCTGTACTTCATCTTGAATACCCACCCCCCTTATAATATTTTTATTCATTTTCCTTCTTCTCTTTTCCATTCTTTTTTACTTTTTTCTTTCTACCTATCTTATCTGGATTTATACTCATTTCTTATGCTTCTGCCTGGTTATTTATGATTATTATTCCACTTTCTAACTCTGCTTGCTACCTTCTTCCTTCACTACCAAATTTCGTCGACTCTAGATTCACTGTTTTTACTTGATTCTGCAATAATACGGTGGAGAGAGACGTAAAGACATAATGGATGTTTGGTGCTCATATTTATGCTGTTATTTAACGTAAAACTATGAGTTAGCGATTCTTTCCTGTGTCTTTTTTTTCTTTTTCTTTTTTTTTTCAAAATTGAAAAATATGATTGTTATTTTTATTTCCTATTTATTGGATTGGTAAAACTAGCTCTAGATCTCACTCCATTACCGAACACCTTGCTACGGTTATTGTAACTATCAACTCTGTTGTCAAATCTAAATCTAAATCACCTTCATCCGTCTGTGTACAAAGCCACCGAAACAATTGACTCACCATTGAATTTGTAGGCATTGATGTCAAGTCAGATTCTACACCATTGAAACCAGCCACCGAAAACGGCGTAACAACAACCTTTAACAGAAACATTGTGAGCTACTGTGAGTAAACCTCTATTGTAGCCTAGTTTTCCTCATCGTCAACAAAAACTTATCTCCTCAAGATTTTCAGTCACCAAAATGCAAGGCTATAACATAATTTTTCTCTTGGATACGCCACCATTTAAAGAGAAAAGGTTGAAAATGTAGAAAAAGAAGGGTGTGAGAGTTTTAAAATTATTTTCAAAATTCAAGAAAACAACATATTTTTAGAATTATTTTTTTAATTTTCAGAAAAAAAAAAGTGTAGATTCTATATTCGTTTTCTATCTCCGTTACCCATGTCTCTTGTTACTTCGATTATGATGTTACATCCCAAATCATCATGCCTTCAAGGCAATGAACGTATGTTCTCTTCTTCCTGATATGGAACTTTTATTCAACAAATGTCATCTTCCTCCTCCTAACCTGTAGCTTGTAAATGACTTTGATCTATACTAATTTTGATGATATAATAAGAATCGAGGGAAGCGAGAAAGGGAAATAGGATTCTAAAGGTAGCTGTGAACATGAAAGTAGAATAAAATAATTTTGAGTCGTGTTCCGGTGAAGTTTCCTTCACATTTCAGCAAAAGGTGTCAGGAGTTGAAGACCGAATAGCAACATGAAAATTTTCAAAATAAATATAAATATTACAACAATAATATTGTCACTTGTTGGATTAGGAATTGTCCTAAACCAGGAAAGACCACTTTCGGTGTTTGTATCCGGGTAATAGAATCATTTAAATTTGGAGAATTATTAACATAGGAAAAACCACATTCTGTGTTTGTCCTAAAATGATTTGTTTTTATAATAAGAATTGAAATGGTGACGTAGGTTCCTAGACCGAGTATGAATTATGTGACGTAGGTTCCTAGACCGAGTATGAATTGTGTTATTGTCAGAGTGAACCAACCCTGAAATGACTTGCCTACTATGAGTCAGCTCTAAAGTTGTCGTGAAGCAGAGTTGTTGAGAACAAATTTCATAAATTTACTTAAAATAAATAAAAGAAATTTATTTTGCATTTCATTATTATTAATAATTTAAAATTATAACTTATCATAAATTTTATATTAAAAAATAAATCCATTATTCTTATTTTTAAAATAATTTTCTTTTTCGTTATATATATACACAGTTCATACCAATTCAACAAACTACTTAAATTCCAATTAAATCAATGGCCGGACCTTGTATAATAATACTGCACACAGTCTTCTACGTCAAATCTTTCTCGGTGGATTTGTTTGTACGTTCTCAATGTATTTAAGGTTCCAAAAAGAACCAAAAGAAAAAAAAAATCATTTACATTATCAGCAAAGTGCGTGCTTGGAAGTTTACCGTTCACATTAAATTTTAGACCTCCCTATAAAAAGCACTTTTACTAGAGAAATTTTAGACAAAAAGAAAAATACATATAGAATATAAAACACTGATGATTTCTTTGAAAAATAATATAAATAACTTTTATGCTATCTGTATAGCATACATATGCTTGTGAAGATGTAATGATTCTGAGAATATGTAGGACTCAAATAATTTAATTTTCTTGTGAGATTTAGAATGATTCCAGTGACTTAACTATGAAACCCAATTCCCGTTGTCAGAAAAGCAACTCCACCCAGTCTCAACCGTTAATTTACTTTTTGTAGATTAAAATGTTGAAATATCAAACTTTAAGCCATGGGATTGTGATTTTAGGACTCTACAATAACTTTTCCGACTGCAGGTATATATATATATATATATATGTGTGTGTGTGTGTGTGTGTGTGTGTGTGTGTTGTGTTAATGTGAAAGGCGCACAGGTTTTTAATGTTCCCTGCACTCATGTATCATGTTTATGTCATGCATACCATTAGAATTTCATTGCCTTGTGCTTTACGGAATATGTATGTATGAGAAAAATGTGCTGAATGCCTCAAGTATAAGATGCATGTGAGAATTGCCTCCCTTTCATTCTAAACATGGGAAGTCAACAGATAGATAATTCAGAACAATATTATCCAAGGATTAAACAGATAGATAATAGGTCATATTTTAACAGTTACTACTGAAACATCCGTGTCATAACAGAGTCAAGAAAGAGTCTCCCTATTTTCATATAACAGTTATAACAGAACTTGGAACCTAACCACAGCAGTTGCTCTTCTGTGGGATTGGTTGCCCCTTCATTTGAACAGTTTCTGCCGACTTACCAACAGTTGTTTGGCTTCCCATCCTGCACATAAGTTCAAATCAAAGTTCAAAACATCACATGCATCAACTACTAGAATTACATGATCATAATAACACATCGCTGCATAAATAAATCCAAACTTGTTAAAGACTAAAAATTGACACATTCTCTGAGTTATCAAAATTTAGCTCAAGATGTAAATTCTGTTTATTTTTTTTTACCAAAAGTCATTCTTCCTCATGTAGTGTTTTATTATTATTATTTTAAACACAATTCATCAGTCATATATAAACAAAATAATGATAAAAAACTTGCTGATTGCAATCTAGGATCGGGGCAATAAAACTGTCATACAAAATAATAGAATATGGCCCAAAATTGTCATGACCTAATAATGTTAATGTCTCAATTTTAAAAAAGGATAGATTATTAGGTAGCGAATGAATCAATGACTATTCAAGATTTTATAATTGAATCAATTACATACTGAATCCAAGCTAAAGGAATGTTATGGTAAAACTTTGTTTGAAACGATGTGGTAAAAAGCAACGTAACAGAAAATTCATGACATCGATTATATTTATGGGTAAATAATGATTCTAAATGAGAAATGGGAAGGCTAGAGATATTAGATACTTCTTCTTAATCTCTGCTGCCATAGTTAAGAATGCCTGCTCCACATTGATAGAGTCTTTGGCACTTGTCTCAAGGAAAGGGATACCAAGCTCATCTGCAAATGCCTGTGATTCATAGTCATGCAATACATGTTATACAAAGTATGATAATCCAACTCCTTATTTTCCCTTTAACATGCAGAGTTGATATTTTATAATCTACCATTCAGACACATGCTTCTTTAACTAAACAATTCTATATTAAATAATATCATCACATTGGACAACTAACATTAAATGCAAAAGGGACCAATCTAAAGTTATCATTAAACATGACATATTCAGCCAATGTTAAAATTAACAATATATGCATTCAAAGATCTTTAACACTTTGCTAAATTTTGATTTAATTTAAGAGAAACTGTGTTCCAAGTAATAGGAAATTCTACCAAGATAGTGCGTGTCCTCTATAATTGAAGATAAAGCAATGGATATAAAGAGTAAAAATTGGCATGCCTCTTCACTTCGTCGTAAGAATGAAAGTGAAAAGAACTCAAGTTCCCTTTCTCTCCAACTTTTCATAAAAATATTAAAAGATATTACATTTAGAATTGTTCTTAATTGCTTTTGTCTTCCAACCCCAAAAGACCAGTTTCCAGAATGAAACTGATGATTCTTTGGTTTCGTTACCTCCCAAAGCACTGAAACTCTCTGTACTGGGCACTACTAGTCCCTTTTAGGACTGCGGAGCAAAATACATTAATTAGTAATAACTACCAAGACACAAAACACAAAATAAACACCATAATCCTAAAAGAAGTAGGAATCTTTATAAGAGTATACAGGTGAAGTAACACTGAACTCCAAAAGAAGAAAGAACAGAATTAATGGATGAATCCCAAAAAAAATGAAAAATCTTTATAAGAGTATACAGGATAGTAATTTACCTTGGCAGTTTGCGAGTCTACAACCTTGTTATCAACTAGATCACATTTATTCCCCACAAGAAGCTTGCATACACTGTCATTTGCATATCTATCAATCTCATTTAACCACTGCTTCACGTTGTTAAAGCTTTCCATCTCAGTGACATCATAGACAATCTGTTGCAATCCCAAAACTTATAAGAAATCCAGAAGTTTTCAAGAAAATTATTGTATCAGGGCAAGTATAAGGTTTTCACCGTAGAGGATGATAGGATGAAGTTGACTTACAATTATTCCATGTGCTCCTCTATAATAACTGCTTGTTATAGTCCTGAATCGCTCCTGTCCAGCTGTATCCCACTAAAGGAAACAGTGAGTATAAATTGTTAGAGAAAAAGAAGATGATGCTTCGAAAGGCTTCATATTCTGGCGACGAGCAACATGAGATAATGAGATTCAAAGCTGAGGTCTACTTAAAATGACATCTTGAACATACATTCAAACAGAATAAAGAATCCAAGATACATTGGGTAAGAAAGGAAAGAGGAGAGAGATGGCGGTAGTTGTTGTTTCTGAATACCCTACATTAGGTAACAGGCGAATAAAAAAAATAGGGCAAAATTGTAACATTGGACTGGGTTACAATACAAGACAATCATAATAGAATAGATAATAGATAATAGATAATAATTGGTGTGATAAATAGTTTTGTTGGAGACATAATAAGAAAGTGTAAGAAAACTCACAATCTGGAGCTTGACGGTTTTCCCTTGTAGCTCGACAGTTCTGATTTTCTGGAGAGAAAAGAAAAGAAAAAGTGTTGGGCCAAAAATAGAAACAGGAATAGTTATAACGAAGCGAAAGAAAAGAAGAAGAGTGATAATTACGAAATCAACTCCAATGGTACTTATGTAGCTGTCGACATAGGAGTCATCCTGAAAGGAAAGGAAAGAAAAGAAGTGAAGAGATGAAGAAAGAGAAAGTGAAAGGGGGAATCCATTGAGAGGATGAGAGACTGACAGCGAATCTGAGAAGCAAGCACGATTTTCCAACGGAAGAGTCGCCGATGAGCAGAAGCTTGAACAGGTAATCGCTGAAATCAAATGAAACCCCAAATTAGAAACAGTTTCATCCACTGAAACAAAAACAAAAAAAAAAAGAGGATAAATTACACTTTCATTTCAAGCAAAACGCTTACTATTCGTTACTCATTACAGCTTTCAACTCTCAACTCAACTGAACTTCAACACCAAAAGTCTTCTTCTCCTTCCCCCAGCGCCGCAGCTCAATTAAAATCATTCACTCATTCTTTGTTTTTAATATTTTTAAAATACAAAAGTTAAAGTTATTTTTTTTTTACCAATAAAAACCCGCTTTTCTATTATTAAATTAATAGTTGTGTTTTTACATAAATAAATAAATAAATAAATAAATTTGATGAGAAAGATTTTTATTGGGAAATTGGGAAACACGACCTTAGCTAAAATTGAATAGACAAGAGAAAATTAGAAAATTAGAAAGGATACAAAATGATTATTTAGAAGAGATGAAAAGGGAAAGGGAAAGGGAAAGAATTAGGAAGAAAGGGGAGGGCAAAAGGGTGTGTGGTGGAAGTCCTCCTCCACCTCCCTGAAGCTGGGAATGGTGAAGTGTCTGAGCCTTCCTTCCTGTTTCTTCATGAAGTTTTCGCAAAGGAATGCATTTGAGAATTTGTCTTCGACTTCTCTGTTCACATCATGCACAAACACATCCGTCTCTCCACTCTCCTTGTTCCTCCCCATCATCCCAGCTGTGTATATAGCACTCATCCTCCCAGGTGCATCCTCGTAATACCCAGTTGGTGCATCCACCATTATCAAATCCCATTTTGTCTCATACACAACACTCGGTAAACCCTTCAAAGCAAGTGGGCAAACTGAGTATCTGGGGTCTCCCACTTCTCTGCACTCAGCTCCTCTCCCAACCTCCATCAGATTCTCGGCCTCTTTCACCTTGCTATCGTACGTCACGTGGTACGACTCCAGCATCGGAAACCGCCTCCTTATTTGCTCGATCCATGCCTCGTCTTCTTCCAGGAAGATCGTCCTCCCACCATGATTCAGTGCACTCCACATCAGGCTGTCCTGCCCCAACCCAAACACCAGGAAGTTGCACGGTGATTTCTTCTCCAACACTCTTGCAGACACCGATATCTCTTTCAGTGTTTGTTGTGGGGTGATGGTTGAGGTTGAGTAGTGGATGAGTGCTTGGGAGAGAGAACCTGGTATCTTTTTGCAACTTAGGGAACAGTCCTTTCCACCATTCTCACTCTTTAGTGAATGCGATTCTTGTGAACTACTACTACTACTAATTGGGTTCTCCTCTTGTTTTGTGTTGAAGGTAGACAAGTTTGATCTTAGCACAAAGAGGAGGAAAAAAGCAACCAAGACCGCTAGAATGAGCAGCTTCGAGTTGAAGGGTTGATGGGCTTTAGGCCTCATCTTGCCTTGATTTGTCTACACAGAAGAGAGGAATTAGCTAGCAAGCAGAAAGTATGTTAAACAAATCGTTCAAACAAAACAAAAAATGAATGGTTGGTGTTGTGTAGGTATGGAATTGCAGGGATAACGGATGGATGGGTTATATTTGGTTTGAAGGTAGAATGATTGACGTTTGATGCTTGGACGCGAAGGGAAGAGGCATGCACTTCCACTGGATGGATCCATATTTGATGAAGACAACAGAGCTGCTAGAATTGTGAATCAAGCAAACTGCAACTGCGTGTACAGGGGTTGTTGCATCTGCAAATTTGGTGGAATTTCTTTTTATACCTATTTTTCTCCCCTTCCAGTCAACATCTTAATCTTCAATTTGCTTTGCTTTGGCGTGGTTGACAAACTAAATCTAGTCTCGTTACGGAGCACTTCAATCTCACTCATGTCTGCTTTATGAACATCAAAACAAATCATAACAAACAAGCTAGTCCAAAACCCAGCTTCTTATTATTTTAAGTTCGATCTTTAATGGAAGGAAAACTTTATCAACGTATTTTAAGGATTTGCTAAACGACCAAAATCCTTTAGAACAACACAGATAAGAAATGATTTTTTTTTGTTCTTATAAAATGAATATATATATATATATATATATATATATATATATATATAATAATCATGTAGTATTCCTATGTTTGTTAGACATTTCAAATTTTTTCTATTCAAAAGAATTCGAAATGCTTCGTAATACAACAATTAGTCGTTCAATCTACATGGAACATGAATGAACCCGCATGTCACCTTTGAAAAAATGCATAAACATGCTCGAAGTCTTGACATTTTATCTAGGATCTTCAAGCAACATGTTTTAATTAATTTGCCTAAAATTGATTGAGAAGGTTAATCGTTCGAGAAAATATCCTCGAAATTTAGGTATCACATGTAAGTTAATAGTAAATGCTCTGTTTTACTATTATTTCACCTGCATACCCACGTTGATGGGAATACTATGTTTAAGAAAGGCAAGACTTTCTTCAGCCTCGGATTTTTTTTACGCTAATGCTTTCTTCTAGCTTGAACATACAGTAACTTGAATAATAACCCATTAATCTATGCATTAAATAAATAAAATTTAATCGGGCAAAACGATTTCAAATGTACAAAGTAATGCCACGGAATGACTTGGAGATCTGGCAATGAAGCAACTGGTGTGTTAATAAACCATAAACAGTTATTATACAGCCAATAGTCATGAATTTCATTAGCTATATAGACTATCCACCTTCCTGAAACATGTAAGTTTGTTGGTTACAATACTGAGCAAAACCTTCTACGGTAAATATACATATCTTAAGTGAATAAGTGAGTTCAAGCCCTGCGTGAACAAGTCATCTATCGGCATCAAGAATTGATGAAATTGCAAAATTTATCTTGGCATTATGATAGCCACAATGTGTTCAAGTGTTCTCATCCCATGTTAAATGCATCAAAACCCTCTTGAAAGTCACTTTTGATTTTTCACATGGTGAAATAGTGATTCAGTTAGGTCATTCTCGCTATCAGCCTTTTTTTGTCTTATCCTTACCCAAACGAGCTTTGCGGACAGCATGTTGGATTTGCCTTTCCTGTTCCTTCAGCATTTCTTCAAGATTATCCTCTGGAGCCAGCTACTGTCCAGCATGGTTCATGCGGGCATTTTTGTTAGCAAAGCCCTGCCATCACAATCAAAAGCAAGTAATTGCTCGACAGCTTCATATTCTTGAGAATCAAATACTGATTACCTTCTCCTGACACTAATTAGTTGACAGTTTCATACAGGTTCCAGTATTATACTAATTGTGAGTACACACACAACACATATTTATATATTATACAGGGAGAAGATATCTCACAATATCCCTGGGTTCCTTAACATTAGCCTCGATACAAGGAAATCTTTATATCAAGACAAGTGAGCAAAGCTGTTTTAATACCCAGCAAACTAATCCTTTCCCCATATTCTCGGAAAGGGACATGTAATGCTGGCTTCAAAATAATTAAGCAATTCCACATTTTACCTTGGCACGATCCTTCCCACCAGGGTGAAAGTCCTTCTGTGAAGATTTGAGTCCATCTAACAATCGGTTGGACTCACCATCAACTTCATGGCTATATCTCATGCCAAACTGATCTTCTGGCAACTGTGAATTCACAATAAAGTCACCACTCATATCAAGCAGTGAATCACCTCGAACTGCAATTGAATTAGAAAATCTTGACAATTTTGCAGTACTACCTTCCCAATAGGAATTTTGTTTTCTCAACACAGACTTTCTTGATATAAAGTCATGATCAGGGTAGATGAGGACATCTTCCTCTTTAAAATTCATATTGCGTGAGGATCCATAAACACTTGGATGCATTGACTGGCCAGAATGAGATAATACATTGAGTGCTCTTGACTTTACAGGTTCACGAGGGAATTCATAACCGCCACCCTCTTCGGGATTGTAATTCTCAGTGACGCGCTTAGAATAACACCGTTCTGGTCTCTGGGGGCAAAAAATCACATGGAGAGAAGGTGTATCAGGCAAGCCTAAACAAGTCAAATGAAATGAAGTTCCATTAACATTATGTTTATGATTTAAAGTACCCCCATAGTTGCCTGAAACTCAGCATTCGCATCAGGTATTGGCACAGCTTCAGACTCTCCAAAATTATTCCCAGCTGATTCATGTTCATTTTCTTTATTTGATGCTCTTCGTTTGCTTAATAATAGACAAATGGGTGACAGGAGAAACACAGACAAATAAGAAGGATCACTATTGAAAAAAAATCAAGACAAAGCCACTATCTCAAAAATGAGGAAAAACAACCAAAAAACACTCAGATACTTCTATACTAGTCAGAGAAGTTCTGGAAATGAATATCATGAGAGAACAAAAAGGAAAGGAAAAACGAAAAGAAATGCCGAACCTTGATATCATTGCTTGAGACATCAATACATTAAACAAATTATCATTAAAGCGCACACTAGAAATGTGTGCAAAAAAATGTGTTATTGTTGTAGATAATGCAAAAATCATATATGACAAAATCACATGAGAAATCTCCATACAAAAGATTCAGAGAAGTAATACCTTCTAGATTCCTCTTCACGAAGTTTGGCATCAAACTCCTTACTAGGTGGGTACTTAGGCAAAGACGATGGATCACAAGGAAGTGGCATTGTCGTGAAGAACTAAACATGAAAAATGTCAGTGGCTAAGAAAAAAGAGTTGTGAAAAAAAATCTTCTGAGGTCCCAGCTCAAAAAATTCTAGGATGTGTAACTAGAACATTCTGTTCAAAGACAAATTGTGTTCTGAACTGCACTCATAGAAGAACTAAATATTTACCTCATGCAGAAGTGCTGAAGATGCAGTTCCTCGATCGTTCGATTCTACAGCAAGAAGGACATCCAAAAGGCTCAGCGTAGATGAAGGAAAATACTTGAATGTCTGAGAAACAACACGTTTGTAAGGTTGTTGAGGTTTAAAAATTGTTGCATGTGGTAGCTTTGACGTCTTCCAGTATTCTTCAGAAGGAGATCCACAAAGTTTGAAGATTTTATGTAGTTGCTCCACCTAGAATGATAGATTACCTGATCTTAGTTAGCAATTAAACCATAAAAAGTTGTGACAAAATAAACAAGTATTTCAAATGAGACCATCCGAAATGTTATGTCCTAATTTGTAAACTTGATTTTTCATCAATAAATGATTGCAGATAACTCAAATGGCTATAAAACTAACATGTTGAGGTTAGGTTAGAAATGTGATGATTATTTTCATTTATTCTTCTAGTTTACATCACTTTGTAAATATAACTCTCTCATCCAATACAAATATGCATAGGTAACAGAAGAGAACCTATTGATTTAAGACTTATATCATAAAGCTTGGATTCTCAAGGTATCACAAGCAGTATGTCTAATAAAATGTTTGCACATATCCAGGACAAAAGAGGAATACTACCTCTGTTCGTCCAGACATCATAGGCTTCCCAACAAACAACTCTGCAAGAATACATCCAGCACTCCACAAATCCACAGTAACTCCATAATCTGTATCTCCAAGTAAAAGTTCAGGGGGTCTATACCACAAGGTTACTACGCGACTCGTTAAAGGCTGTCTCGGAGATGGCTGAAGCAAAGTTGCTAGCCCAAAATCACCAATCTTCAGTTTGCCGTTACTGTCAAGCAGAAGATTTGAGCCTTTTATGTCACGATGAATAACACCACGACTGTGACAATGCTCAAGACCACGAAGTAGCTGTTGCATGTAACACTTGATCTGTAGTATGACAAAAAAATATTTGCTCATTATGGAAACAAGAAGCAAAAGTCAATTAATGAGAAAAGAAACACGAAACTTTTGAACTGTGAATGCAATTGGACGCAAAGAATACATGGTCTTCTGGTAAAAGATTATTGTTGGTTTTGGCTTTTGCTTTGCGGTCCTGCACACTGGCTAAGTGGTCGAAGGATACTGGCCAAGGAATCAATAAATAAAAGGTTTTATGGGAACCCATTGCGGGGGGAGTATGGGTAACACTAGATGTTACAATCACTTTTGATTCCTTAACCAATGCCTAACTGATTAACATTCTCCTTTGCTTTAAACAAATTTCTTGTCTATCTCAAATAATAAGTTAATGGGCTGCGTGATACACAAACTAAGCGCAACATCCAAGACAGTTAGTCAGATCTTTACAGCTATGGAGCCACTAGAGATTGTTGCAAGATGGGTTGAGATACGCAATTCATAAAACTTAAAGTGTCATTATTATCCTTGTGAAACCCTTCATATAAAAAATGCTAAAAAGGGTGCCACTAGGACTCTTCCCAGCAGATATAGTGCTTTAGACTCGTCAAAATTCAATAATAAAAAAGTGATTTGTTGGAACCAGATATTTAGCAATCCATTCCGTATCTGGCTTCAGAATTTGTCTCGTGCTTCTATTAATTATATAAATGGTAGACACTTTGTAAATCTCACAAGGTTCATTGCCAAAATAATCTGGCTCACTATGCAAGTTTATATACAGAAAAAAGGACAAATTTACGGTTGTAAATGAGAGAAAGGTTGTCATTTATAAGAGTCTGTGATGAATAATTAGAAGGTAGGTTTAGGTATAGGTACCTGTGCTTCGGTAAACTTGACGTCAGGTAGTGCTGCAAGGCCTGCAAGATCATGGTCCATATATTCAAAAACAAGGTACAAGCTACCAGAGACCCTTGAAGTAATCATGCCCTCAAGCTTCATGACATTTGGATGATCAAGCCTACGAAGCACAATAATCTCCCTTGACATAAAACGAACACTTTCTGGATCCATATTGGTAAATCGAACCTTCTTCAATGCAACAATTTTATTTGTTTCAAGGTCACGAGCTTTATAAACACTGCTGTAAGTTCCTTGGCCAATCTGCAACATGATAGGAAAGTTTGATTGATAAGTAATTTGAAGAAAAATATATGGTTGGTGATATTAAATACGAATGGAAAGAGAAAGCAATAAACCGTAATAGGACTTACCTTATCCAACTTCTCAAAGGAATCAGCCCTGCGAGGTACCCAACCACTAATGGCTTCGCCAGCAACTGCAGTGAGCCAAGAGGGCCACCCTGCAAGAACCTGTACTCCTCTTTCTCCTCTGGTCACACTATACAAACTACATACCTTAGGTTGTTGTCCTAGTGTAGTTGATCGCACCCCATTCCCCTTGGCATTCTTGTCCCCTTTATGTTGAAGTTGATCAAAGGAAATTGGGGTGGAGGCTTCTTCTTCAGTTGCATTTGAAATTGATTTATCATTTGCATTGTATGTAAGGCTAGACGTGTCTCGCAAATGGTCGGTGTTGGAGGATGCAACGGCCTTCAAATCTTTGGAATGGTTTTCAGAAGTATATTCTTTTGGGGATTTTGCTTTGGAGCATATACAACCCATATCACCCACAGCCAATGTCCAACACAACAATTTGTAATTTCAAGTGCCTCCTCTCAACTCCTATCCTAATAATGATGCAATGCCAATGCTATTGCATTCATTCTATTGGATGGTATTATATTTCAATCTGTTCTATTATGTTATAATCTATTAAATTAAATTAAACTAAATTGAAGAAGAGAGGGGATATACAGATTCACCAATGAAATCAAATGAAATGAAAAATAGGAACTGCAAAATGAAATGAAATGCGATCTACAAAGGAATGACTTAGAGAAACAGGTAATGTGGGGGTTACAACAAAAAGAAACAAATTTTCACGTGAATTTAGAATTCACATTTGACATTTGACATTTGACATTTGACAGAGAGAAAGGGGAAACAGGAAACAGAAACAGAGAGAGAGAGAGGGTAATGCAATTGGGTGGATTAAGCAACAACGACATGCAAATGAGATATGAGATATCAGATGCAGTGTTGTTGTTTTCTTTGTTAGGTTCCCTCCGCTACTGCTAGGCTTTGGAAAACAAAACAAGAAAACAACAGCACAAACCAAATTCAAATGAAATCAAATTACATTCCGTTCCCTGCGCCAACCAAACCACTCTATTTGGAGTCGTTAGATGAACATTCCACGCTTAAGATTTTCTTCTCTTCTCTCCGTAAATTTCCAATCACTCATTCCAATCCAATCCAACAAACAACAACTCAAACTCCACTCTCCATTACGCCAATTCTCTTTCCCTCCCATGCACACACATTACGCCAATTTCAATTATATATTTTTTTTCTATTCTTCTTTTACCATAAATAATTCTTTTTTTAATATATAACTTATTCGTATTCAAATCTAAATCCCCTAAATATATACCTTAAAATAACTATTTCAAATAACAAATTTTAGTGTTTTCTAAATATACAAAGGTTTTATCTTTGTTAAATTATTTTGAGTGAACCTTAGACTATAAAACTTATTTCATTGTGTATGTTTTAAGTTCAATTTAATTTGAGTGATAATTTTTCTATTAATATTTAATTAACAAAATAAACCAATAATAATACAAACATATATTTATTCAGAACACTACAAGTTTAAAAGAAAAAACTTATCCTATTTTTATCACAATCAAACCTTCTAAAACACATTTATCTTTCTTCTCCACAACATTTAATAAAATACATTTTATTAAAATAAATATTCCTGTGACATCAAAACAATAAAATATTATATATAATCATAAAATATATAAAATGAAATATAAAAAAAAAAACGATGTTAATATTTGATTAGAATATAAAAGCATGAAAGAGGAGGCAGTGTAATGACACGTAGGCAGGGAGATAGACGAAGCAAGTGGTTTTATCCACGAAGCGGAAGGTTCGGAGGACACAGCTGGAGACAGCCTGTCACCAACAAAGTCCCACTCACCAATTCCCCTCTCCTCTCTAACTCCCTTTCTTTCTCCTCTTTCCATCTTTCTCTCTCTCTCCCCCTCTCTCCCTCTCTCTCTCTTCTTCTCTCCCAATTCACATTCACATCCATTACATTTAGGGTTTGCTGATCCCCTTCTTCCCCCTCACCGCTTCCTCCCTCCTCTTCACCGGATCAACCATCCCTTCCGCTGTAAGCTCTTTCTCTCTCTCTCTCTCCTCTCTCTTTTTCTCTCTCCTCTCCCTCTTCAATCTTTCATTTTTTATATATGCTTCAATTCTTCCTTTATTATTCTCGCATTCCTCTCCCAACCCTTTTTTTTAGATTTCAATTTCGATTTCATCTTTCACCCCTCTGTTTCCTTCTTCCAATACCAAACAAAACTAATTTTACTTCACATTTTCTTCCCTCATTCTATGCCTCAATCCTTGCTTTTACTTGTTAATGTGCCTTCTCAATGTCAATACCTTCTCTCTGCACACCAACTCTGTTATTTTTCTTTACTACACTCACTCTTCATTTATTATTGCTATCGCTCTCAATCAAATTTATGTTAAGATGTTTCTACTTCTTACAGAATACCCTCTTTTGTTTCCCAAAGTCATATATTTTGTATGCTATGCCCTTGCCTAGTTATCAGACTACCAGATAACCTTTTTTTCTTTTGCTTGTAATTGCAATCAAGACTTTTGACTGCTGTCAACTGAATGTTTCTGTTGCTCAGGACAAGTCGCCGGTTACAAGTCTCCACACTGCTCCTCCTTTCTTCCAAATTTCTATTTTCTCTGCAGGAAACTAGTCATGGGCCTAATAATTTGATGGCTTATGATCAATAAATTATTTAATGTATTATTATTTCTTCTGTAATTATCTATCTGTGTTTTGAATTGCATTTGTGGCTGCGGTTTTGTTTTGTCTATTGCCGATAGATGTGACCACAACTGCGGACATGGCCTGCCAAACACACAGTCTGCCACTGTTTTTTTATAAACCTTGTTATCGATTTAGGAATTTAGTGTGTAATCTCACATTGATGTTATTGTTAGCCTTTGTAAATTATTTTTCCTTTCAATTTGCGTTTTCCATGGCCTGTGTTTTGGCACCCGCCCATTTGTTGACATATATTAAGCTCTCATGATTCAAATGATTTTTCCCATGAGTTTGGTTAGAAAATCTGAAGTTCTGAACTGTGATCATTTTTTAGCAAAGTTGTCTCGGTTTTACGTCCAAGTATTCAACTTTCGGTGTTACTTATTATTATTTTTTTCTCAATTTTTAGGTGCTTGAATTGGATAATCAACCTTGAAGCTATATGTTCAGAGGTTGATGTTTTACCCATAATTTTGTATCTATAGTCAGCATATGGAGGGGTGCTACTTGATTGATCTGGGATGTTGTGCAGTTATCTATCTTGAGTGATTATGCATATCTGGATCGAGTTCAATCATCATATTCTTTTATTGATACTGGGAACTCATTGATTTATACTTTAGTTCTGGAAAGAAGGCACAACCACCAGAGGATTTCCTGTATCCATGCTGTCAGAGAGCATGCGTGGAATCTGTACATCGGGTAATGCCCCTGTCGAGATTTGCTGCCGAGGCATTCGGTCTGGTGACGATTTGTTTAGTAGCCATCTTAATTCTTCTTGGGTTGATGTGCATTGCTTACTCATTTTACTTCCGCTCTCGTATTCTTAGTCAAGGTTTGGTTCAGCTCAATTATTTTAGTGGTCCTTGGATCATCAGAATCACAATCATCTTATTTTCAATCTGGTGGGGTATTGGTGAAATTATTCGACTAACATTGTTAAGGAGTACCTTTCACTTAAAATGGCCGGACACTGTCTGCAAGTATTATATTGTATCAAATTTGGGGTTTGCAGAACCATGCCTATTTCTCACACTTGTATTTCTCCTTCGGGCACCTTTACAGGATTTGGAGACTGGAATTATGAGCAGAAAATGGAATATGAAAACGGCGGGATATATTCTTCTTTACTGCCTTCCAATATTTGTTCTTCAGCTTTTTGTTATTTTGGTTGGACCTCAGTTAGACAAGAATAAGGGTTCCGGAAAAAAGTTGCCTCGTTATTTTTCTAGTGCAGCGGTTGCCTCTTCAATGACCGGGGAGAATGATACAGCCTTCTGTACTTACCCTTTACTAAGCACTATTCTCCTCGGCCTTTATGCCATTATCCTGACTTCCTACCTTTTTTGGCTTGGTAGTCGGATTTTGAAATTAGTTATTAACAAGGGTCTGCAGAAGAGGGTTTACACATTGCTATTTTCAGTTTCTTGTTTCCTTCCATTAAGGGTTCTTTTTCTTGGTTTATCTGTTTTATCTGGACCTGAGCATTTCATGTTTGAAGCCTTTGTTTTCTTGGCTTTTCTTGCACTAGTTTGTTGCGCTGGCTTGTGCATGTACACACTTGTTTATCGTCCAGTTGCAGACTGCTTAGCGTTGGGAAATCTACAAGATTTCGAAGCGAGGAGCCGAATTGATGATCTTAACGATACTGTGTCTTTCATTGCTAACCAGAGTCATCTGGAAGGAAATGTTGAAGAAAATGTTCGGTCTAGTCCTGGTAGATATTCTGATGCATCGACAAAGCGAGGATCAATTTCATTTCGGACATTAGAAAAGGGTGTTACATCAACTGGAACATTTGTTGAACTAAGCCTCTTCTCTCCCAGCCGCAGTGCAACCCCTCCAGGATCGCCTCCTCTCCTAGGTTGGCCAATGCGATCCCCAACACAACTTATTGGACCATAGAGGCAGGCTGGAAACTGAATATGTTGGGTCGATATCAATTTTGTGGAAAAGGGAAAACTGATTGTAAAGGATTTAGCATCAATAAGGCGTCTTTTTTTTTTCTTTTTTAATTTATGTTTGCTAATTCTAGTTATAATGTTTTTGCCCTGGAATTTATTGTGAGTACTTTTTTTTTTACGTTTCTGTACCATCTCGACAACGTTTTACTTGTTTCTAATTTTGTCCTTGAAATGTTCGAATACTCTTGCGTGAAGTCATTGGGTTACGACTTAATGTTTGATAATGAGATTTTACCTTCTCGACAAAATGTTTCGTGTCTAATTTTAATTGTTACTTGTTAACCTTGTAACAAAAGTACTAAATTACGACTTTATGTTTGTTCTTTAGATCGAGTAAGCATCTTTATAGCTATCAGACGACGTTATTTGTAGAGAGATTACTTTGCTTTGTCTGATTTCACGAGCACGAGGACTGAGATTCGTTAGCCTATTATCTGGCAGCTAGGTCTCTGGATGCATGCTTCTATTAAATGGAAGAATGTAGTCAAATTAAACCTTACCAATTTGACATACCTTATGTCGGTACTTAAGTGGTTAGATTTAATTCTAGTTAATACTCTATATCACCAAAGAGAATTCTGTAGACATGGGACAGCATCTTGCCAGTTTGGTTTCAGTGAAAGGTCTGAAATACGTGATTGGCAGGAGACAAACCAAATAATGACAATGGTTAAAGTCTCAACATTGCACACGCATCCACCTTAAGCCTCAACATTGGCCTGAGACAAATCAAACAATTGCAGTGTGCAATGTGTGTGGATGCAGTGTGTACAACATATTTTATCATTTATGTAAGTGAATTGTTTTATAATGGACAACTCTAGTGTCACAGAGAAGGAAACTAGAGTGTAAGGAAGAATGGTTAAGTAACTAGACAGTTATGATGGAAAGAGGTTAACAATAAGAACAAAAGCTTAGGATGATAACAAAGTATGACAACTACATGAAGTTTGAAAGGTGATGAGAGATGTTGATAATGCAAGAGCCTAAATTTAGCCGTATATATGAAGGAGGTGATAGGTACCAAAAAAACCAGTAAGTAAAATGAATGGAAAAGCATGGTGTTATTGCAAGTAAACATATTTTTATCAAGAGGATATCAGATTCTGAATTAAGCAATCAGAGAGTCCAATCCAAGAAAAATTGCTTTAGTATCTCCCAATACTCCAATCCAAATTTCAGCATACCCCGTAATCTACTCTCCTAAACCTGATGCTCCTTAAACTTACACACGAATATCGTTCTCCCTACCCTCATTGGCGCTAGTTTTTCATTCCCTCTACTAGTAATGATCCTTTATAGTATTCCTTTTCTTTTATCCGTTACATAAACTTTCGCTATTTGAAGAGCCATATAATTAGCTAATGGTAGATAAATAAAATGGCTGTTGGGTATAAGAGTCAAACCTACCATAGAATTGGTCTCATTCCTTTAATTTTTCTCTTTTTCAGAATACAAGTGGATGCGTATGATGAAGTTCATGATCATCGAGACCTAGTTTATGTTTTTGCACATTTCCTTGTGTATTATATAACACCTATGACTGGTAGATATTAATTTTGTTTAAAACTTAATCGCCAAAAGAAATCTGTGTGTGGCTATAATAATTTCCGCTGGGCTGTTTACATATTGCACTTCAAAATATTGAATTGTTATATACTGCACTACAACATTAATTTTGAATCGTTAAATAACATAAACTTTTGAAAACAAATGCATATGTTTATTTAGTTATAACAGATTGAATTACACGTTCCTATATCATGAACTTCGGTGACCCAAAACCCAGGAATCTCACTAAAAAGCATTGATAGCATTTATCGCAACCTACAATTACACTCAGTTGCAAAATACAACAGGGAAAGGGAGACAAAATCCTGCATCAGCAGGAGGAAAGTCATCTTATCTTTATCAGAAAATTATAGGAAGACAAGAATATAGATATATATGGGGAAAATAATAAAAACAAACTGTTTTAAGGAAAAGCAAGTTCAGTCATCAACTTCAGCTTTAATCTCTCTCAACAAGTCCTCCTTGTAATCCTCAAATGTTCCGGGGAAAGTTGTGACAGTACCATCCTCGACAACCCAGATCTGACTCCTTTCTTCATCTTCACACACACGTGATATCAATCTTGAATCATGACTAACTAGAACGACTCCACCAGTGAATTCATCCAGTGCATCAGCCAATGCATCAATACTTTGCATGTCCAGATGATTGGTGGGTTCATCTAACAATAAAATGTGTGGCTTTGACATGGAAATAGATGTGAAGACCACCCGAGCTTTCTGTCCTCCTGATAGTTTGGCAATAGGAGTAAGATGGTTATGACTTGGTAGCCCAAACTTACCAAGTTTTGCACGGACAGCCTCCTGCTTACTGAGTCCCTCCTGATCTGGATGGAGACGCAGAAGATACTGCACAGCTGTTTCATCCATTGTTAGAAGGTCCACGAAATGTTGGGAATATCTTCCTATCCTCAATTTCTGACTTCTACGAACTTCACCCTCGGAAGCAACCAAATCACCAGCTAGAAGATTCAACAACGTGGATTTTCCAGCGCCATTAGGCCCGACAATGGCAACTCGAGTCCCCATATCAATGCCAACATCAACATTTGACAGCCTGAAATCCTCCCGGTTTGGGTAGCTAAAGCTGACTTCAATAAGCTGCAGAAGTGGGGGTGTGAGCTCGGTAGGCTCAGGAAAGTGGAATTCTACACTGTAATCCCTCCACTTCTGAGGTACCTCTGATGGGGCATCATCCTCATCAGCCTTGCCCTTGCCTTTGTTTTTAGATGCTTCCTTAGCTGCTGCAAACTTAGCTCGATCCTTAACCTTTTCTTGCTGAGCCCGGCTTCCACTCCTTTTAGCTGCTTTCAACTGCTTGTCGTAAATTTCATACTTTTTATTCATCTCTTTACGACGCTGTTCATATCCGCTCTCAAAATCATCAAAATTTCCACGATAGAAATGAAGTTTCAAATCATGGAGATGAATAATCTCAGTACATACTGTATTGAGAAAATCTCTATCATGCGAGACAACCACCAAAGTTTTCTTCCAACGGCACAAATACTCTTCCAACCAGAGAACAGCCCTCAGATCAAGATGATTTGTGGGTTCATCAAGCAATAATAGAGTTGGTTGAACAAAAAGTGCTCGAGCTAAAGAAATTCTCATTCTCCAGCCACCACTAAAGGATTTTGTTGGACGGCCTTGCATATTCTTTGTAAAACCCAAACCAGCTAATATCTTTGATGCCTGAGCTTCAGCAGCATCAGATCCCATCAACTGCAGTTTTTCATACAGCTCTGCCAGCTTTTCTCCTGTATCATCTTCATCATCATTATCTTTGTCTACACTTTCTTCAGCAGAAGCTGCATTCTGAAGAAAGGTAACCTCTTGTCGAATTTTAACAAGTTCTTCATTAGCTGAAACAACAGCTTCAAGAGCTGTTTTATCATCACCAACTACCTCCTGCTCAACCAGAAGGACATCAATGTTCTTAGGTACAGGTATCTTCCTCCAAGCAAGAAGTTTCAGCAGTGTGGACTTGCCCTTTCCATTGGGCCCAACCAAACCATATCTCTTCCCATGAGATATCTTCACTGATGCATTCTTCAGAAGTTCTTTACCACGAGCAGACACAGAGAAATTTTCTATTGTTATATCTTTCACATTAGCATCAGCATCGTCATCTCCATCAAGCACTGAAGCACGGCTTCCAATGACCACAGTGAAAGCATCATGATCATCCTTAAGAGCCTCCTTCTTTGCCTGCTCAGCAGCATGTGCGGCTAAAATATCCTTCTTTTCACGCTTTTTCAACTCTTTGTCAGCAATAGGTACATCAAGTGGCTTTAAATCAGGCCTTTGCTGCTGACCGCCTCGTTTGGATGCATTATTCTGCTGCTCCTCCAGTTCCAAGAGATCATCATCTTCATCATCAGAAGGAGGAAGATCAATACCATCAGTGTATGCAGAAGCTTTTGGTGCAGATTTTGGCTTCGATTTACTGGAGGTAGAAGAGATTTTTTTAGGTTTATCAGGCTTTTCATCCATACTTGCCAGCATGGCAGAGACAGAAAATTTTTCCTTCTTAGGAGCATCTTTACTAGTCTTGGTCTTTGCAGATGGGCCAGTATCCTCTGTCTTTTTCTTTCCCATTGTAAACTGACACAAGAAGAAAACATACTAATTTAAGTCAACTAACCTTACACGGTTACACCTATGCCCTTTTCAAATAAAAGGGATAACTGAGCTAGTCAATAATAAATGCGTATATATGTTAAAATGCCATTAGTATGGGCTTTGTACATTAAATTTAAAATGAAATATGACTGAGTACTCCTTTTTGAACTAAGATTATACAAGATATTCCATCGATAGCTTTCAATCTATTTCCCTAACAAATATCATAAGTCAATGGTTTTCAATCTATGTCCTAACAAATAACATGAGTTAATGAGATTCATCACGTTTCATCTTTATAAATTACAACTCGGTTTATTAGATGCAAGAGTTATCTATACCTTCACATCTATTTTCCAGAACCAGATATCAAAATTTAAAGGAACCAGAAAGTCATAAAATCATTATATACCGTGCGAGTAGGGAGCACGTGATGAGAGTGGCATAATCTAACGGAGAACTCATGAAGAGAAGGAAGTTAAAATAAAGGCAGGCAAAAATTAGAATTACAGAACTCATGTAAGAAAGGATTCATAAATAAATTAGAAAATCCAATATATTATAAATAATTGTGCAGGAAAGCATAAAAAAACAAACAAAAGAGATGAGGATGGCGGATAGAAATCTAATTAACGAGATTACTGACGTGCCTATATATCTTTCTATCTTTCGTGATTCTATAATTTCTCAATCGAAACTAAATATATTTTGTTAGAAACTAGACAGGAACTGATAAATGAAAAGGGGAGGGCGATGCAGCAGATTGCAGCAGATCACGGCAAAGAAAGGTAAATTATGGAAGTTGGGAAATGGGCAAAAGAATTGTAATCGAAAGAATGAATGAATGATATTGAGCAGAGAAAAGAGAGAAAGTAGAAGAAAACCTTGGAACCTGATTTTGCAGCGGCGACGAAGTTGGGCACAGTCGAGTGGAGTTAGGGTTTGAGTCCAACCAAGAATTTTGTTTTTACCTTTTATTATTATCTTCTCTTACAATTATATATTATATCTATCTATAATATATATATAACTCCATCAACCATAATAACACTTTTCAAAATCAGATCTTATATTAACCATATAATACTTACAATTTCTTCATAATAATTAAATTTATAAAATACCAAAAAAATGTATATGCCTCTTTATCCTATCTTATTATATTAAAATAATATTAAAGGTTTTGAAAGGATTAATATTATGAGAAAATCATGTCTAAATCATTCAAAATTCACCTTCACAGATATTTTTGAATGAGAAGTTATGTTATTATTTAAAAAAAAAATGATATATTTTATTACTATATAATATTTATTATTTAATAAAAGATAATATAAAATATAAAAAAAAACAGTTATAAAAAATTATCTCTTTAATAATAATATGAATAATAAATATTCTATTTGACAAATATGTATTCATGAAAAGTGGTAAAATTATTGTAGTAAATTTGACATCTTATTACTTTTGTCAATAAATATATTTTTTCTTAGATAACACATTGAATTTAAATATTTTGTAGTAGATTTTAAATGTAATATATATATATATATATATATATATATATATATATATCACTCTATATATATATATATATTTTTTTTTTATATATACATATTATTATGCCACGTGTGATGAAGAAAAATAAGGGAATACAAGAAATACGTAAAATAAGTGTTAAAAATAAGTTTAAGTAAATAAAGATAATCTACAAAAATTTGAAATTGTAATTTAAATAAAATAAAATCTTTCCGATTTTATTTTATCATAATACAATTTATTAGTGCTACAATATAACAAAAATATTTAAGTCCATTCTTTAGCACTCCTAACAATTTTTATTGAATATTGTAATATAATTTATAACTACATTCATATTATAATTACATATATATAAATTTGTTTCAGAAACTTTTCTTAACTTTGAGAGAAAAATTCAAGTTTAAATATTTCATAGAAAAGGACGAATAAAATTATTTACTAACATTATCAATTATCAATTAAACCTTTTAAATAAAGAGAAAACCAGATTGTGAGAGGAAGGGACATAATAAGAACAAATCTTAAAAAAAAATTAAGGTGAATGTTTAAGAAATAGTAATATGCTTGTTATTTTTTATTATTTAATCAAAAAAACTGACCTAACAAACTAAAATTTAATTTTTGAAGCATATAACTTTAAAGAAGTAACATAAGACTTTTAACAAAGGTTATAACATAACTTTATTTGCTAAAACAAGATAACCTCAATGTCTTTAAGTTCTTAATGGTTTGAATTTATTTTTGTGTATAACGTGCAAGAACTTAGAACCTAAACTTTCCATAAAAAATTCTTAATTTGAAAAATTGCTAAATATGAGCATGTATGTCCATTTGAATCGTTCAACCTTGCTAGATTTTGGTAAATATGTATATATTGTCTAAATAGGGGATTTTGGTACGAATGTGATACATAATTATTGATTTATTATTATAATTACTATTTGGAAACGATAGAAAGTTGCAAAAATTAAGGATAGCCAACCGTTAACTGGTAACGATCGAAAACGGTGGGTTTTTGTAAGTTAGAGTTTGTTGGTTTGGTTTTGTCTGTGTCGCCTTCCTTCCCTTATTATTCTTTAAACTTCAACTTCTACCAAACCAAAACAAACAAACCACTCTAATCCGGAGTCTTAATCTGTTTAAGCATCACTTACTGCTACCCAAAGGAAGTCTGTTTCCCTCCCTAGGGCGGTTTTCCGATTTCTCGGAAACCGCTCTAGCTTATCAACGACTTTACTTGAAAGATAGAAAGAAGTAGAAAAAGGTTCCTGGGCGAACAACATATATATAAATGCTTTAACTTTTGTCTGTCCGTAGAATGTGCATGTGAATTGTGGTTAGGCATAGGCAATGACCGTCCTTGGATTTGTTTTGTACAAATAATTTTTGTGGGTGACGGCAATAACTGGAAGAAGACACTTCATGGGTGCCATACGCCAATGGGTGCATCCTAAACCCACTGAATGGGTAAAGGGAAAACTGGTTGGATGTGGTTCTTTCGGCACTGTCCATTTGGCTATGAACAAATCCACTGGTGGCCTTTTTGTAGTCAAATCATCACATTCCGTGGCTGGACGCAAGGCTTTGAATAGCGAGGCCAAAATCCTCAACATATTTAATTCCTCTCCCTACATTGTCCAATGTTTGGGGACTGAGGAAGAGGAGCAAGGCAAACTGAATGTTTTTATGGAGTATATGGCTGGAGGTAGTTTGGCAGAAGTGACGCACAAGTTCGGTGGCTCATTGGATGAAGCTGTGGTTCGGGTGTATACCAGGGAAATTCTTCACGGCCTAAACCATCTTCACCAGCATGGAATTGTGCACTGCGATCTCAAGTGCAAGAACGTGCTTTTGGGCTCATCTGGCAACGTCAAGCTGGCCGATTTTGGATGTGCCAAAAGGGTAACGGACTTGGCAAAGTCCATTTGTGGGACCCCTCTTTGGATGGCTCCTGAAGTGCTGAGGAACGAGTCTGCGGATTTTGCTTCTGATATATGGTCCTTGGGATGTACTGTTATTGAGATGGCCACTGGCACGTCTCCTTGGCCTCATGACGTTTCAAATCCCATTAGTGCTGTGCTCAGGATTGCTCATGGTGATGACATACCTCAGTTTCCACCCCATTTCTCTAAGGAGGGTTTGGATTTCTTGAGTAGGTGCTTTCAGAGAGACCCCAGTAAGAGGTCTACGGCTGAGCAGTTACTTAACCATCCCTTTGTTACCTCAACTTCTCACCAACGACATGCTTCCTCACCAGCAAGTGTCTTGGGGGTTCACAGTTTCGAAGACACTTGTGATATATATGAATTAGAAAATTCAGAGGGGAATGATTTCTCAATCTCAAATACATTTGCATCTTACAGTGATGACCCCAAAGGAATAGCAGTATTTAAAGCGGAAGACAATGCTTTGGGCTCATCAGGGAAATGGATTACTGTTAGATCATGCTGAAAGATTGATGATAGAATGTTAATGTAGATAGACAATTTCAAATGTACAGCTTTGTGTAGAAGACGAATAGGATGTCAAATTTCAATGACTTTTCCTTTTGCATTTTCACACAGCTTTTGTATCCGAAGGAATATAGTATTTAATAGCCACAAATTTGTTATTAAAGTTTTATCATGTGTCATAAATAATGCAAGATTCCTACATGATGCATTTCATTTTTTATTCATCAAAACGAAAAATTGTTTGTCATTAATGAACATAAGCCTACTTCTAATTTTCTAAAAGTGCCATTTTTATTAAAAAAAATAACATACTGCATAACTCTCTCTCTCTATATCTATCTATATATCTATATATATAATTTAAATTAGAAGATAGTAATTACATAACTACTACAAGAATTATGTCTATTTTTCTTTTAATGTTGATTATTTCTATTTTGAACAAAGAATTGGTCAACTATACATCTGTCATGTTACAGATTGAATCCCCATTTACTATTTGAAATTAAGTAAACATAATCTTCTGTATGTGCTTTTTGAACCTTAGTTTTTCATTCCTTCGGGTATGATCCCATTTTTAAAAATTTTTTGCATACACAAAAAAGAGTAATCAAACTTGCCATTCTCTTACAATCTTTGAAATCTCTATTACAAACAACTTTTCCTCTATTTTTTTTAAAATATGGCAGAGATATATTGCAAATACAAATGCGTATTAACAAATTTACTATACATTTGTACAAAATAGAATTATTGCCATTCACTTAACATCGCTTTAACCAATCTACAGAAATTTCACTGCAGAAGTTGAAGTCAATCGACACCTTCTACCCCCTTCAAATAGTTTCAACCTTGCATGAGAAATCCAGTAACTATGCTTTCTCATAAAGAGTGTGGTGTAACAATTATTAATTGAACCAGAGCTGCCAACTCAACCATATCTTGTATCCTGGAGTCAAAGATTCCTATTAATGGAAGAAATATCTCGACCACCTTGTAACGAAATTGGTTGCTCTCTTATGCGAGAGAGAAGGATGGAAACTTGTTCGGTTGCAATATCTAACCGTTCCTTAGATTTAGAAGATTCTGTCATCAGAGATGAAACCATGTTTTGTAATAACTTAACTCTTTCAGCATGATCGTTTGGTACAGTTAGAAGAAGCTTAGAAGAGGGCATGCTGATACGACGCCATCGAATAGGAAGATATCTATCTGGGATCTGAAAGCAGTTTCCTGTTGAAAGAACTCTAAGAGAATGCCGACAAAGAATACCAGTGAACTCAAACTGATGGCAGCTACAACTTATAATTCCTTCTTGAGGGACCCAATAAACTTTCCGACCTCCCTCAGCTTTCGTGTGGTGCCTCACGAGAAAACCATCTTCAATTGAAAATGATGCATAGTGTGCAGCCAGCACAAGTTGTTCTTGAAGCTTCGAAAAGGCAAAAGGAGTGAGGATTGTGGCAGCGTGTGATTCCATGGGGGCCCCTGTTTTGAGGCAAACATTTTGGAGATTCTGCTGCATGGTTTGTTGTTCTCCAGTTTGATCTTTAAAATCCACAGCAACAGCTACCTGATTGTGCAAAACCCCAGTTAATATTAAGATAATGATCTTTCACTACAACATTGGATAATAAAACCAAATCTGCACTCATTGATACCAATACATCAATATTCAAACCAGTAGAGACATAAAGATATAATACCTGTTCAACAAAGTGTGCAAGGCGTGTTTGTGCACTCAGAAATCGTTGAATGAAAGCATTGATTGACTTTGACTGACCAGTTGAAGTCATTCCAGCAAGAAAATGGCTTCTCAAAAATGGCAACGCCCAAAGAGAGCGTGAATTATATAAATTAACCATGTGCCGATTGGAATGCAGCCCAAAGGAACAAACCATTTCCCTCCAGCCTAGTTCAAAATCCTCAACTGACTCGAGATTATAAAGTCTATAAAATTCAGCCTTCCACTCATTGTACCGTTCCCCTAGAACAGCATTAAACCAGGATGGAAACTTAGCTACTATCATCCATATGCAGAAAGCATGTTTTGTTGTAGGCATTTCTGTGGATAGTGCTTCTTTGAGACATATATTTTGGTCGGTCAATATAGTCTGTGGAGGCTTCCCATTCATGAACCCTAAGAAAGCCTTCCCGGAAGGTGATTTAAAAAAAGAAGAAAAACAAAAGGAACAACAATGTAAATCAAAGAGATGCAGAACTTCTCATAAATTAATATATATTCCACAAGAAAAAAGTAGAAGAAATTCTCAACGACAATCTTGTCCATTGCAAAAGAATTGAAAAGAAAACAGGACTACTATAAGATGCTTATGCCCACATCTATCAACGCGTAGACTACTCAAGAAGAAAGGTTTTGCAGTGGAAGTGATTTAATTGACATACACTCATTACCACATGCACATTAGTATGTCCTAGAATCTGCCGAATTGTTTATGGCTTCAATATAAAATTGGCTTCAATATACACCCATTTCACTTATTTTCATAAATCCAGCCCAGTGTGTAAAAATGTTTAAGAGCCCACAACACAATTTGAATATAAAACCAAATAATATTAATATTGATAACTTCATCAAAGTACCTTCAGTGCCCAGGAAAATGACCTCACGGTTTCATCCCGTAGAAGTGTGCAGCCAAAAAAGCAAGGCATTCCATAATTATTTATTCCAACCCATATCCCTAGCGGCATGTCAAATGCAGTTAGGCGGTGTGTTGTATCGAACACCACGGCGTCACCAAATATATCATACAATTGGATTGAGGAAGCATATGACCAAGCAATGTTTTCCAAACGGTTGTTTGCATCAAGTGTGTAATCAAATTTAAAATTAGGATCTTTCTCCTTAATATTTCTGCACATTCTTAATAAATCTAAGCTTTCTTCTTCTGGATCTAATTTCCTAAATGACTGGAGTAAATTCCTTACATCTTTTTCAGTAAAAGGCAAATATCCAGGTTCCACACACTTCTCAAGCTCCATAAGCCTCATCATTTGATGAACAGATATTCCTGTTTTGGCAAACATTAGTATTCGGTTCTTGTCAGCATCCGATATAGTTCTGTATGCAGGGAGAAATCGAACTTGGTTTGGTTCTAAAAGTTCATGATTATGGTGGTTAGCAAAACCAGTCACTCGCCATTCTGGAGCTCCAAATTCTGTTGTTTTGCTAATCCGCATGTAAGCCTGACACCCACAACGAGAAGACTTACGATTTCTTTGAGGTTTACTTTCAGTTGATGTTTTGACAGGAGTGTTGCCAGCACGGTGACAAACAAAGTAGCGCCTAGTAAGTCCTTTTCCAACACCATCTTTTCCTTCTGTTCGGTGACGCCTAATTGAGAAGCCACTCCTTTTGGCAAAGTCACTATAGAATTCATAAGCAGCATCATGAGTGGCAAACCTTTGACCAATGTATGGAATAGCATCATGTGTTGTTTCCAAAGAGAGTCTGGTTTCATCAGGAGACTCCTCAGTGCTGCTTGCGTCATCCAAAGATAGTGAGCGCTGGTCGGAGGGATCATCATAAACTACCAACATAGATCCAGCCTCTTCAGACATGATATATTTTTCCAGTGACAAGATTAAGATATCCTATGGCTGTACCCCAATATTTTAGGAGGGAATCAAAAGTGAAAATAATCAGCTGCTACAATCAGATAGATAAAGATATAGAAAATAATCAATTGTATTCTAAAAAATAAAATAATATCACCAGCGCACACAATAATTGCATCATTAAACCAATGCAAAGAGTTTTTCTTTTTTTCCCATGCTTAGTAAACAGAGGAATTAAAAAAGCAACTAGAGTTGTCAAACTGACTAGACCTAGCCCATGCAAGCTAGGGCCAAATGGCTCACAATAAAAAAATTCCACAGGTCAAAAAGGCCCAAGGTGAGTGGACTAGGGCTAATATATGGGCCAGCTTACTTTTAAAAAACACTAACTGGACCCACTTTTAAATGGAGTGGCCCTAGCTCGCCCCAAGGGTCAGTACAAGAATATATACATATATATATATACAAAAAGAAGGGGAGGGGGAAAAAGTCTTAAAGACTTTCTTAATAACATAAATCAAACAGCTGAAAATTAACATAAATCAAATTCTCATACAATTGATGGACTCAGCTTACAAAAGGTGATCCAGTGGTTCCATGCTGTGCGTAATCAGTACATTAAGAGGTAAAAGAGGTTTCTTACTATAATCCAATTATAATGTGCATTAAACCATTTCAACAAAATTTAAATTGAGATGAAAATCAAAGGGGAATGAAAACTTACAGAGAGGGAACGTTGCTCAAAGTGTCATCTTTCTACTACACAATCCTAATAGGAGCTCAAGTAACTTCGTTCTCACCTGTAAGCAGAAGTTAATTATATATAAGCTAAGCTAAACAACAGTTAACCCAACATTGACATACTAAACTAAATGAGACCCAACGATAAATATTGCTATATCTAACACAGTACAAATTTAGCGCCATTTTTCCTGCTTGGAGCCAATCAAGTCAGCTAGCAACCTATTTGCTCAGATAGCAGATTCTCAAATACAAATATCACTAATACTATCTTTCAAATATAATGTACTATATAAACTTACATTTTCCGGTGTGGGAGAGCATGCCTCAATATATAAAACATAAACTCAATAAAAATCTTATGTGGAAACAAATGCAACCACTTACTGTTAATTTCAGCATCTTTTTATCTTTTCGGGATAAAAATTACACTAGTTCAGGTTAACAAAAAATATTATACCATTTAATTCTAATAAAATAATGATAGTGCAGATTCCAGAATGCTTATGTTACATAAGTGTTCAGGGAACTCTGATAATCAGAAAGCTAGAAAAGCTCATAAGGTAGTTTACAGACATACAAACACATAAAATTGGATTATCACATCGTAAGTTTAGAAAGAAAGAACCCATGATTCAGGTTCAGCACATGGTAAATCTAAAATGACTAATCAGTCAACCTTTGGAAACCAAACAAATGGTTCAGTAACATTTACATAACACTCAAATCAATAGTCTTACAAGATAAGAAACTGAAGCTTTCAACCCAGTTGCTTCAGTAGAAATAACAGACGACTCAGATAAATTAGCTGGTACATAACCAATGCAGCTGTAATGTCATAAGATGATGGATTTGTTCGGACAATAAGCATTCCCTTTGCATACCCCTACAACTACTTTATGTTGTGTTCCTTCCTTACCATCAAGTCAACTTTACTTTTAAATAACTCACATCTGCTTAACAAATAAGAATAACTTCGATGTTCACACTGAATGCTGGTTGATGCTTGTGATTATCAAAACCAGGAGATCAGAGTTGCTTAAAAAATTTCCCCATGACTATTTCTCCAAATTTCTATCCAACTATCCAAATTGAGGGGATGTGGTAACTTGCAATTCAGTTACTCGCATCAGCCCAGGAGAACAGATATTTACACACACAACAGTCTAGTTGTTCAGCCATAAATTTGTTAACAAAAACTCTATTTCATGCCAAACCACATGATTAGTATCTAATCTAACCCCCCAAGGTACTGCAAAATAATTTTTCTTTCACAGAATGGTGCCACATAAAAAAGTCAGTAAACATTCTATTCCACCAGACAAGACGAAAAGAAATCAACTGACCTACAAAAAATAAAGCACAAATACACAATAGAATCAAATCTTCGAAGTTGCATGACACAAACACAATAGAACAAATATTATGAATTCTACCACGGCGATCCTGTGTATTCGAGTTTACAGTTTCACAGAGAAGACAATCCCCCAAGAGAAAAAAAAATATTTACCTTCTAAAAAATGCATAATATTAATGTGTTTTCACTTATCTCTGTATAATATCAAATGCAAACACCTATCTCAAGGTTTTTACTCTCATTGAGTCTCTAGTAAACACTTGAGTCAAATCTACACCTTTTGATAATTAAAAAAATTACAGACTTCTTTCTTATGCTAATTTACTCTCATTATTGGTTTAGTATTTTTTTATCAACCAAGATATTTTACTTTGACACTTACCAAGGTCAAATCTAAGATTACTAGTACTCTAGGATATCTTTAAAATTTACTTTAACTCACTAGGTCTCTAGTAAATCTTTAATACTTTAATTGAACCTACACCTTTTGATCATTAAAAAACAATAGAGTTATTTCTTAATTCTAGGATATCCTTAATATTTACTTTAGCTTACACCATTTTATTTCTCTTACTAGAGTCATACCTTTCCTCCACATTGGCGAACTTAACACTTTGTCTACACTTGCTCCAAAAGGAGTAAACATATATCTATTCTAGAAATAAACTCTCTCATACCCTTAAGGTAACATAACGCATTCACTAGTAATGTACATACATTGCATACAACTCCTAGTAATAGACATGCATCTCATCAATTCGCATTACAGTCATCAAAACAATTCTCACGCATATAGAGCACAGCAACACTCACGAATGAAGTCATACACAATTCACATAGGCGCAATACAATAGACTTTTGCATCCACATCACAAATCACATAAGTCAAACACACTCAAAATGATGCAATGCAATATATTGTCTTCTATTCTCACATGCATGTGGTAACATTCAAAACAGTTGTGGAAGATGCTTGAAAGGACATGCAGTCAAAGAAATTAACACTTGTGGTACCAATAATTTGACACTTGGCAGAAGCTAATTCTATGGTCCTCCAGAGGAATAAAAAATTATTCTTCAATGTTTACAATGAATAGGAATATTTTAGTCAATGAAGGGGGATCAAATTACTCCATGAATAACTCTTTAAATGTTAACCCTCATTTTCAAACTTCATTTCCTCCTAACCCAACAGTTGAAGGTGGGTTACTTATTAAAACCATTGGATTCAGAGGAAATTACGGATGAGAATAATAAGTAACTCTATTAAAGTTAATCTTTGAGTAACTTGATCTCTCCTATATCTATATGGCATCCCTAGCCTAAAAGTGTGATTCTCTGAACAATAAGTTATTGCAATCTTACACAGTGTAGTCTATATGGGAAATTTGGACCTATAGAAACAATGTGAGCTGAATGGGTTTTCAGAAAAGGACATCTATTAAAGTTCAGACCTGTCCCAATATCTCCTGAAGCTCAATTAAGTGGCTAAAGTACTAAACTGATTTCGAATTAACTTGGGGGAAATCATTCAACTACATCCTCATAGACAGGAATTTTGAACTAAAATGCTTGAAGTAGGTGAGGAGATAAACTCTCAGAAAGAGATAGCTTAGAAAAAGCGAACATGTGAAAATGAGCACCAGAATGATGAAAAATGGTAGAACTATTAAGTAACATTACAGTTCTAGGTTAAGCTTCCTATCCCTTTTCCCTGCGTAGTCTAAAAGACACATAATTAAGGAAAATAACACTGCGTGGTGAAGAAATGGGCGTAACAAAACACACTTATGATGTAACAAGAAACATTAAAATAAAAGTGGGAATGAATCGGTGTTCAACAATGGAATAATTTTAGTGAAAGGACATACAATTTGAAAAAAAAAAAAAAAGAAGAGAGAATGAAAATGTGAGGAAAGCAAGAAAAGAACGAGGTTAGGTTAAAGTAAAAGAGTGTGTAAGAAAGAGAAACTTACAGTGAACGGAAGGAGGGAGAATCAACGCGATTGAGAAAGGCAGGGCAGTTGAATCAAGAATTGAGTGGTTGGATCGCTGAGATGTCAGGTCATGTCATGTCTGGATCGAGAGAGAGAAAAGACGACTCAACAACAACAATAACCATTGAAGAAGAAGAAGAGAAAAAACAGAGAGAAAAATGAAAGAGAAGCTCGAAACAGTCTCAGATATGGCCACCAGGCACACTAAACAGAGGGAGGTTCTCTAGGGTAACACTATTTTTGTGCATATATTTTTTTTTTTATGATTTTATTTCTTTAATATTTTGGTAATTATTTAATTATATTTTTATTATCTTACCGAGAAGATTAAAGAGATAATAGAAGAGAAGTAATTATTTATTCTAATAATTGTTTTTATTTTAGTATTTTAAAGAGACGATAAAATAGAGAGAAAATGTTTTATTAAATAAAAAATAATAATTCTAATATTTTATTTATTTAAAAAAAAACTAAAAAAGGAGGAAAATATTTAATTATTTTGATAAATATTTTTATTATAGCATTAAAATTTTTTTATAAAGGTGAAAAGAAAATAAAAAATAAAATAAGAGATAAAAATTAATAATATAAAAAAATATTTATATTACTTATTATTTTATTATTTTGAAAAAATATGGGGTGAATGAACCTGTATTTTCATTAATAATGAATACAAAAATTACACAAATAATAAATTTATCTCATTTCTATATTAAAAAATAAAATTAGAAAAACTTATCTACGAATTCTATCAAATTGATTAATGTATGTAAAACTTAAAAGTCTCTGTCAACAGATATTTAGTGTAGGTAAATTTTTCTTTTTAACAAATGAATAATTATATGGAACATTTTCGAAAATCGAAACTGAAAAGATCTTTAGGAAAAGTATAAAATATTTTTTATATATTATAAATGCCTGCCCTAATATTTATATAAAAATAATTATTTATATAAGGTTAGGAGGTATGATTTTTATAATCCAACTATAATATCATATTTTACAAAATAATTTTTTTTTTCCTTCAAATGTTGATGAATGATTGAATCAATTTCATTACCAAAAATCATTATCAAACTAAGTGATTCTAATTCTAATTAAATAAATACGTGTTTCTTAGAATATTACATGAGAAAGTTTAAAATTAATAAAAAAATTGAAATAGAATATACTGATGAAATATCAAAATTTTTATTCATAACTTAAATTATTTGAACAAAAATATATTAGGGTGAAATTTTGATAAAAAATCCTGAGTTTTATTTTAGAATAAAAATTTATTAGGATTAAATAAGTAAAAAAAATATATATACATATTTTAGAGAAACATAATTATGTTTCAATTTTATACTCAATTATACTTTGATAATTTATAAATCTATTTGAAGTTATATAATATCAGATAAGTTTTTTTTTAAACAATTAAATTTATATTTGTTTTATAACTGTGATATACATAAATAAATAAAGACATTTTGGCACAAACAAATAAAGATACAAATACAAAACTGTTTTTACAATAATATTTGAAAAATATCCTATATAATGTTGGTATATATATAATTTTTTTTCATACATTTTTTATTATATTAAATTTCGTGTAAAATAAAAACAAATATATTATATTATTAATTTTTGTGTATTCTGAAACTATTTTGCATGAAAAAAAAAATACTAGTTTTTAATTTATTACATTCTACATTATGCATATTTATGTTCTCCACCATTACCTCACTTACCCTCCATTCCCCTCTTTCACCATCGCTGCAACTCATTCTTCTCCTTCTTTTTTCCTCCTCCTCCATCTTTATAATTTCATTTTAGTTTCAGAAACTATAATGAAATCCCACACACTTTGATAAACTAAAAGATTATTTTAGTCTTTTATTTTACTAACTAAAAAGTATTACAAAGGAATGATGTAGGAAAATAACAGGTCACCAACATGATCTTATTCACATGATTATAACAATTAAATATAATGAAAGATAGAAGAAGTAAGAGAGAGGAAAGGTGAAGTTGAGGAAGGATTATTTGAAATGAAAAGATATTCCAACATCATGCTCCTTTCAACACCTAAAGTCAACTCTTTTATTTTAATTAACCCTTCTCACTACTTAATTTCTAATTAACCATTAATTAAATAATTTGATAAAAAATATAATAAAACTTACTTAAATGATTTCCGAGACATGGTTGGTTCCTTCCTTTACAGCTTGCAAGCTGCATCCTTAAACACCACGATGAGTATTAAAAACACATTTAAATATTTGATGTTGTTCTTCCATTTCTCTCTCTGTCTCATGTTTCGGTTTCCATTCACAAACAAACATAACTCCTTCTCCTTCCTCATACAATCACTGCCCTGTCACCAAATTGCGCCAATAATGGATATCGGCATTCGGTCCCCCTTTCTCTTTAAGATTAAATTTAAAACTTTCCACCACCCCCATATTTTATATTTAACGCATTATTCAATACCTTTTTATTAGCGGCTCCTTTTTATAACAAATATTAATAATGAGAAATGTTCATAATCGAACCTATCCAAAAAAAATCGAAAATCAATTTAAAAAATCGTAAATTTATCACACCAAATCACAATTATTAAATAATATTATATTTATTTTTAATTTTATTTTACAAAGAAAACTTATTATTGTCTATTACAATTTTCATTTTATTAGACGCATATTAGGATTCCTTACTTGAAACTCCCATTAACTCTTATTAAAATTCATTTTCACCACACCATTTCATCCTCTATTTAATTATTCTTTTTATCCAAGTGGTAAGTTTTTTTTTTTATTTCATTCACTCATTAATATGTTTCCTTTTTTATTATTTCCTCTTTCATTTTTCATATTTTGATTTTAATTCTACATCAATTTGTCTTATGATTTATTTTCATTGAATAAATGTTCTATTATTTTCTGGTTTCATTTAAGGGTTTATGATTTAGGAGTCTCAGTTTCAATTTAGGGTTTAGGATTCTTATTTTAATTAATTTCGTTTTTACTAGGGTTATTATTTTTTAGTAATATTCATTTGTTGCAGCTTATATTTTGTTAAACGTATCTTAGTGTCCTTTTACTTGAAAAACTCTATTACTGTGATTTTATATTGTTCTAACCCAATTGAGCACGTGGGTCAAGTTCAGGGTTTCAAAGATTAAAAATAATCAATTATTAATAAAAAAATAAAATTAAAAAAAATCGCAAAAACCGATCCAAACCAAACCGCTAAAATTGGTTTGGATTGGTTCGAATTTTTGTTTTATTTCAAACCGAACCAAACCAAACCGCAAATAATTTTTATATTTAGTTCGGATATATTTTAGCCAAAAATCGAACCAGACCGCAACGCGAACATCCCTAACTTATTATATTTCAATTATTTATACGTTTTAGGCCAATATCTATATTTTAATTTGTTTTTAATATAACTCATACGTTTTCTTCAAATTCTTGAAACAAGTCTTCTTATTTTGATGAAGTTTTAAATCACATATTTTTCTTTTTGAAGACAATTGACATTTTTACGGAACAATAAATTTGTTTTGGTTGTATGTTTGGCTTCCCATGACTGAGCGTGACTAAGTACAACGTTGGGTTGGTTTCTTACATGACACTGATTCTTTGTTTGTTTGTTTGTTTATTTGTTTGATTCGTATTGCATTGCGGTCGTCCAGAGACCTCTCTTTATTCCGTCTTCTCCTTTTCTCCCTTTCTTTCTCCAACCAACTTTCTCTTCTCCTATTCCTTCCTTTCCAATTGTTCCTTCTTCTTCTTTTTTCCTTTTTTTCTTCTTTCAACCTACATTCATTCAGCATACATAAAAGTTATACCCCCTTTCTACTTTCGCTCGCTTCCTCAACTCACAGCACAACGTACATCAATGAAGTCTTTCAATTCTGTAACTGTAAGCTTCCTCCCTCTCACTCTCACTTTCTTCACTAATTTTCTTCTGTCTGGGTTTTTATCTCTCAGCCTCACCGCTCATTCAACATGTTTCACACTTTCTTCATCCGTCAACTTATAACTACCTTTCACGTTCCTCTCTGCTTAAAATCTATGATCCCCGACAACTTATTTTCATTCCTTTATTCTATTACTTTCTGTCACTGCTGCCTTTCTCTACTTTCTTTTCTGCGTTTGGTTACACATTTTCACTCACTCTATTTTCAGTATTTTGTTTTCGATCACTTTTGACAATTTTATTTCATCCCTTGCTTAAATTCTGTGATTTCTTTGCTCTGTTCGCTGTACACAGGATGGGATTTTCTAAGAACTCGTTAATAGTTTCTTGAACTGTAATCATTTCCCCAGTTGTTATTGTTATAACCGTTGTCTTTGCCAGGGTCTTGTTTTGCCTGAACCCAAGAATAGGTTGTTCCTCTGGAGTGTCCTCATCGTGGTTTCTTTGATTTCTGGTGCTTATTTCGTTGGTAATGCCTTCTTTGCAAATGAATACAAACAGGTTTGTATCATCGTATTTCTATCCCCCCAAGTTTTAATTATAAATTAGTATACTTGGAAAATTAGGATTTTTACTGGGAATTTTGTATTGTTGCTAGTCCAATTTTTTCTATCTTTTTAAAAGAAAAATTTAGATATTGCCGTAGATATATCTGTGGGAATTTGAAAAGTTATATTTGTCACCTTTGTTGATTTTCTCTATGAATGATGCTTCAAAACTTTTACTTTTGGTAAAGTGGTGGAAAGATATAATGCTGCATGTTATTTGTTCATTTGAGCATTTACAAGATATATCTTCTGGCTAGTATTTGCTGCTCGCAATTGGTTTAACAAAATTAAGATTCACAAACTTGGACTATCTAACAAGGTTTTATTCTGGACACAAGAATTCCCCTCTCTCCCACCCCCAAATTGTTTTGAAAAACTAACGAGATGTAGTCATATATGTCAGTTTGGGCTTCAGGGTGGTTGCGAATTGACTTAAGAATTCCACCCCCGTCGAACATAAATTTGATCCCCATCTGTTGCATCTCTTTTAGCTTGGGTGAATGGTTCCCAATTTTATTTAGGATGGAGAACTGGAAGAAACGGACTCTATGCAACATTTTCTATTAAAGGGTAAATTTTGTGTGGGTCTTAAAATCACCTGGCCCACTCACTATATAATGGGATCCACATCAAATTTGCCAACATTAGAGAGCTTGTGGGAAGAGCATTCAGAGAGTGTTGGTAGCATTCAACTTTTAGGCTCTGATAGTTTGTACCTCTAGTTGAAATTTAAGTAGTCTTGTTTTTATTTTCTGCCATTGAAAATTTAGTTTTGCTTACTTGAAAATACTTTTGGGTATTATATTTGCAGAGATTAGCACGATGGGGACTAGTTCATACAATACCAACTTCAAAATCAATTGCTTGCAAGGTCTGTTATTTTGGGGGTGAAATTTCTTTTTTATATAGCTGGTAAGCTTTACCTCTTTGGAACTCTCTCTAATTCTCTTCATTTTTCCATTTTCCTAGAGACAATGCTGGTCTTTCGAAAGTGAGGCATTGCCTGAAGGAATTATTGCTAGAACATCTAACTTGGAAATGCGGCCCTTATGGGACTCTGGTAAAGATCATGTATGTGAAATGTGTGCTTAATTCTAGTCCTTCATTTGTTGTATAGAAATTCACTTCAGACTCTTATAGTGTTAATCTTGAGCTTCACATGATAAAATGTTGCTAATCAACTGTAGGTTCAGTCCTTCAGTGGAATATTTTTGTTTCTACAAAGTTGGTTAATTGGAGTTTGATCTTGAACAAGTAACGTGATGTGTTCAATTAATATTTTTAACTGTGTCTTCTGTTGTATATATTAAGAATTGGTGTACCGACATATTGGAATATGATTAAGAAATAACTTCATAAGTTGATTTTGGCACTTGATTTTTTTCTTTTTAAATTTGATATTAGTTTGCATTAAGTAAAGGATATCAAAAGCTGGAGGTTTATATGCTTTTATGGCCACTTACTTTTTGACTTTTTTTATATTTTAGGATGTTACTTTTAATGGTCTAATTTTACTTCTTTCTATTTATTTATTTATTTTTAAATGCACGTGTCTGTTCTGGGATTACGGGAGTGTGCATAATGATGAGCTTGCTGAAAGAAATCATGAGTTGCAGATTATGCACATCAGACTAGAGGATAGCTATTGCTACAAAGTCGGAATAGTTTTTTATTTGCTAATGCTTGTGTATAAGATTATGAGTCAAAGGAACACAGTACTTTACCAAATATTTTACTTAAGAAGGTGGGACAGAACTCGCTTAGATGACTCTACTGTATATTCTTCTGAAAACACTGATATCTATATGTATGAGTACCAGTGAGTAGAATTACAATGAACAATAAAAGCTGAAACAGAAAAGATAAAACAGGGTATTCAAGGGATCCTTTACTCTAGGTCACTGTCCTCTACTTATTTCATGCCTCTCTTTCTCTGTATCCCCTTTCTTATAGGCATACAAGTCAAGTTTCCCTCTTCATTGCCTCTCTTGTGATCATTAAGCATTTGACTTTCTTTGTATTTATAAACTTTAGTAATATGTGGTTTCTTAACAAAGACCCACTGATTGAAAGGGACTACCTTAGGTAAATAACAGGATTACTAAGGGATTAAGACTCAGTTCTGTAAACAATACAATAACTACTTGTATTCAGTAACTAAACGGATAAGGGGTGTTGGTTAGAGTCGGCTAAGAGTTGCGACAAGAAAGTTGGACTTGGAAGGGAGAGAATATAACACCTGGGAGTTAGAGAGGGAGACAGTCCACATTGCATCATTGTGGATCTCTGGTTTTGCGGCACACTGATACTGATCAGAGTGGTTTCTACAATAAATATTTGTTGTTCTAACTATTTCTGATCTGGATCTAACATTATATATATTAGTTAAAATCCTGCTAATTTTATAGGTTGATGATATCTACCTCATTAATTTTCTTTCTAAAGCATCACTTTTTCATTTTTTTGGCAGAGAATTTTAAAGCGCCCATTGAACTTGTTGGCTATGGCTGTAGGACTTAAGCAGAAGGAAATTGTCAGCAAAATTGTTGAAAAGGTTATTATTGCTTCACGTATACAATTTGAGTTTGATCTAAAACTCATTATATCTGATGACTCATATTGCTGATGGCAGTTCTTGTCAAGTGATTTTGCTGTGATGCTTTTTCATTATGATGGTTTTGTGGATGGATGGAAGAGTTTCGCTTGGAGTAACCATGCCATACATGTATCTGCTATCAATCAAACAAAATGGTATAAAAAGCTCAAGTAAATTTGTAATAATCTTTTCTGAAGATTAAATTCATGGGTAAAGATTGAGTGAAATTAGTGCTATATCATGGCGTAGGTGGTTTGCAAAACGGTTTTTGCATCCAGACATAATTGCTGAATACAATTATATATTTCTTTGGGATGAAGACCTTCTTGTTGATAATTTTGATCCAAAAAGGTTAGTGTTTTTGGCTTCTTTTTTATAAAATTTCTCCGGGGGAGTTGGATGATATTAAACTGAGGTCATAGTTGATTATATTAGATGAGAAGTGGTAAATTCTTTTTTTTTTTATTGTCTATGGTGATTATGTTATGCCTCATGTAGGACTTGTTGATTATTGGTAGGTATTTATCTATTGTTAAAGAAGAGGGTCTTGAGATATCTCAGCCAGCTCTGGATCCTATCAAATCTGAAGTACATCATCCACTGACAGTCCATAAAGCGGGATCAAAAGTGCACAGGTTGACCTTATTTGCCCAACCTTTTGCAATAACCAGTGTTCCACTGGTAAATTCGCACCATTATTAAAAATACAACCAACATGGTGCTCTATTAATGATTTAAGATATTGTGTAGTTCCTTGTCCTTTTGGGGGCTACATTTCAAAATATATTTGCATACTCAGAGACACACAGCATCTCTGTAAAGTTTACTACTACGGAAAAATGTGCCCTAACAAACAATCACCCTTGCTATTTATGTTACCAATGTATAAGGACAAAGTTGTCCTTATATAGGGGACCTTTCAAAGATCTACTTTAGTCTTATGACCTTCCTATAAGCGTTTTTTAATTAAATTCATAAAAAAATACTTGTCATAGTGAACTTTTTAAAGCTTATTTCAGTAAATTTCATAGTTGAGCTTGTGAATAAGTTCTCATGATAGAAATTTATAGGATTTAATTACGTTGTTTACTCTAACACAGCCTTAATTAATATCCACCTACAATTATTACAGCATAACTGTTGAAAAACTGTTAATGTTACCTTTGAAGGGACTCACTCACCAGAAAAGCCAAGCGGAGTGTCATAGTTCGGGAACCACCAGGACATAAGCTCTTAGCAAGTTGAGATCCCATATTAGTTAATGATATGAACAATGTAGCCTTAACGAGCGATTCTCACTTAAATCGGTTTTGTGGGAATTTTGTTAGATTCTAAGCCTAATTTCTTAGAGTAACTAACATGATACTTTATTAATGAACTGGAATATTGCACATTCCTAGTCATTCTGCAGGTTATATTTCACAATATATGTGTGCCTAATACATACATAACATCTCTGTAAAGTTTGCTAGTGTGGGAAACATACTGGACCAAAATTTACCCCTATTCTTTATTGTCGATGAATGCATACTTAAATTGTCTATATTTAATTGAATACACATCTGCAGTGCCTTGTCTCATAAATTCAATTGGTTTTCTGATCCTTAGGTTGTATATCTGTGCCTACATGGTACTGGGGGTTTTTTACTAAGAATGATTTTTTCTTAAAAAAATAGCTAATTTATTTTTGCTGTTATTTCTATACAGAAGGTATTATAAATTAAAAGGCAGTGGAAGGTGTGATGACAATAGCGTTGCTCCTCCTTGTATTGGGTAAACAGTTGCATACTGTGTGTTTTGTACTGTTTTCTTTTCAGTTGTTAACTCACGCATCTTATTCTTGCCATTAAAGAGGATTCAGAATTTAATATGGAAAGAATTTGTTTTGCAGTTGGGTGGAAATGATGGCACCAGTGTTTTCCAAAAAGTCTTGGCAATGTGTATGGCATTTAATCCAGGTATGGATAGTAAAACTGTGTAAATTTGGTACTGAATCTTATTTTGAAGAGTATGAAGAACTTTTTAAGCTTGGGAACATTCTATGACATGATAGCACAGATTTTTTAATTATTTTTTTAAAATTCTGAAGAACTATTTCTGTCTGAGAACATTATTTAACATGCTACTGCAGATTTTTAAAAATATCCAACTTTATATATAGTTGGAAATATACTGCTATTATTTTGTTTAGTAGCATTCAATTTTCAAATTCAGCGTGGTTTCGTCTTTTATATTCATATTCGTGCAATCGTCTTACTATCTACAGAATGACTTAATCCATGCCTGGGGCCTGGATAGGCAGCTTGGCTATTGTGCACAGGTAACTTGCTTGCTTCACATCGGCATATCCATATAATACCAAATCCTTCCAGTGTGGTTTTCATTCATCTCTCAACCATATTTCAGGGTGATCGAATGAAAAATGTTGGTGTTGTTGATTCTGAGTACATAGTTCATCTGGGTCTGCCTACTCTTGGGGGCCCAAATGGCAATGAGGCAAGTGCTTTCATTTCTACACGTACTTGATGATAACAGTGGCACAGTTTTCTACTTCCTTTTGAATTTAAGCAATTTCTCAGTAAAGTTTCCCTTGTTAAAAATTTGTATACTTGAAGTAATAACTACTTTTAGTTCCAGTTGACAGCATATCAACTTTAAAATGTTTGAATTAAAACTTATTTGTTTTCTCGTCCAGCTTTATCTACTAGTGTCTAGATTTTACTGACAGTCTAATAATTAATAAGGGTGTTGTCTTTGGATTGCAGGCACCGTCAGATTCCCCTGGAGATAATGCTAGAGCCAAAGTAAGTAACATACTTGTACAAGAGGATAACGTAAATTTTATGGACCTTTTAGCTCCATTTGCCGCCCTTATTTGACAAAGCAATATGCTACATGCAGGTTAGGATGCAGTCATACATTGAAATGCAGGTTTTCGGTAAAAGATGGAAAGATGCAGCAAAGAAAGACAAATGTTGGATTGATCCATATGAACAGCAAACTAACCTGACAAACCATTAGTGTATTTTGTTAGGCGTTAACTGATTAAAGTCCAAGTCCAGTGTCCATGTTCATCATAGTCAGCGTTTCAAATTGACACGTCACATCGCATCCGATTTTTGCTTCTAGTGATAGTTGGAGTTTTTTATTTGATATCTCAGGTGTGGGATCTCGTAGAGTTTGCAGGAACACTGCTTCCTTTACCATTATTCATTTCCTTTGTATATAGGGTGTGGTATAGAGGTGTTCATGGTATAATTTGTTTTTTCAAGGAAGATCAATCAATGTAAAGAGGCTGCTTCAAACCTTATTCTTTTAGTATATAGTTTTGCCCGATCTTTGCTGTTATCGGATAAAATTTTTCAATTTGGTCTATGTTTACATTTCTAAATTTTGGACAACAAACGATTTTTTTTAAAGAATATTTCTTTGTAAATCCAAAAAATTACATTTTGGATTACTACTCTGGAAAGGATGATCAGAATGGAAAAATTACATTTTGGATTGGCTTTGTTCAGAACGAGAGAGAATCTGTGAGTTTTTCTAGGATGCAGGAGTTGTGAGCTTTTCTAAATGCATGTTTTTGTGTCTTGAGAACTGGATGTAACACTGGCTTATTTATTAACACAATAACATTGGAATTAGAAATGGTTAAAAATCATTCATCAAGAAAAGGTAGGTAGAATTGTAATTACGTGTTAGTTAAAGAGATTAATTAGACAAAGCTTAAGAATTAAAGATAGAAATAGGTAAAAAAAAACAGAAGAAGAAAGAAAGTCCCAGTAAATCTGTTAAGAATGATTTATAAAGTAGAAAAATATGTTCTAAGATTAACTTATAGGTAAAATGATATCACACAAAGGGACTTATAAAATCCTTTTCTGAGAAAAAAGAAAAAATCCCTATAAAAGATATTTATAAATATGTGGGGGAACTTAAAAATAATTATTAGATTCATTAATTAATAAAATATAGAAAAAAGAGAGAGAGAGAGAGAGAGAGAGAGAGAGAGAAAGA
>BDMB01000011.1:26297-38374 GCA_016859785.1 Macrotyloma uniflorum
CACTTGCATAGTCTATATTCATCAAAGTCACAGTCTTTATTTATATATATATATATATATATATATATATATTTTGTCTTGACACAGTCCACTTGCATAATCTATATTCATCAAAGTCACAGTCTTTATATGGTGCAGTCACCTTTCAGAAAGCTGTGGTGAACAAGTATTATTATATTCCAACCTTTTAATCATGTTCATTAATTTACAGAAAATATAAGAAGGAGAATGATTAAAAAGATAGAGATTTACACAATATAAAAACCCAATAGAGAAGACTGGCAGCAGGAACAAGTTGAAACACCAACAGCAAGTTTCCTGAGTAGAAAGAGATATATTGCATTGCATCAAAACAAAGCATCTATTTTGGTTAGAAAATGGAAGCTTTAGAAGAGTCCAACATTCAGATTGCAATATTATCAGCTTATGAAAGCCATAACCAAACTCCACATCCAGATTCAAATAGTAAGTTTTGTATACTTCAAATATTGCTTTCTTCACAAGTTGAGATTTTGAGAGAATGATTTATATTATACGAACGATATTTCATAAATGGGTTTAGGAAATTAAATTTTATTCATGATAAAAGTAGAATCACTTTTAAGGTAGAACTTTATGTAGTGATATATATATTTTGTAAGTCCCATGTAAAGAATTAAAGTTTAACATAAAGTTTGAAATGATTGCAGGTTCTTTTGATCTGAAATGGTGTGCAATGAGGGATGAATGGTCACTGGAAGTGGAAAACTTTGTTAGAAACAATCCTGATAGTGTACGCAGTCCATTAAATGAAAGAGGCGACACAGCTCTTCATGTAGCAGTGGATGCATGGAGCATTACTTTTATGGAAAATTTGGTTGAGCTTATGAGACCAGAGGAGCTGCTAATACAAAACAATGATGGCAAGGTTCCACTTTACTTGGCTGTTTCAACTGGCCAGAGGACAATGACGAAACTTCTATTATCGGAGCAGGTGGTCGATAAAATAACTTTCGAGGATATTAAACCACTCTTTTTTATGGCCATTACCAACGAGATGTTTGGTAAGTACATCTAAACTAATTAAAAAATCTTATTTATCCTTTTTACTAATCTACTCGTCTTTTAATACTTGTTACATTTCTAGATTATCAATTTTGAGACGGTGTACTTATAAAGTTTGTCTATCAAATCAATAATAATATATATATATAATATGTGAAAATTAATAATATATATATACTTAAGAATATTTCACAGTATATTATATATAAATATTTTACCTATATTAAATAAATAATTAATTTAATATTATTTTATTTTATTCAGAATATCTATATATTATTATTTTTATCATTATTTTAGATTATATGGGAATGAAGAGAGTATTTGGATTTTCATTGTCATAATAATTACATGGATAAATATTATATATATATATATATATTTATTGATATTATGCTAAATATGTACATGTATATTAAAAAAATTAGCATGAAACAAAAGAAAAAAATAATAATACACTTGCAACATAAAAAAATAATCTTGTTCTCAATTTTATCAAATCTTCAGTATATATAATTACATTAAAATAGTATCCCTTAATGCATAACTCACTTCTTCATTTTCTTGCAACCCTCAATTTTGTAATTACTATTTCTAACAACCTTGTACATGTGCTCACCATTCCTATTTAATTTGAGCATTTCACAGATGTGGCAATGGAATTATTTAAAAAATATCCTGCTATATTGGCCGCTGCAAGAAGTGAAGAGAACTTCACAGCACTGCAAATGCTGGGGAGATATGATGACATTTCTTTTCTTCCTATTTATGGTAAACAATTTTTTTTATCTTTATATTTTGTGATGTTAAGTGTCATAATGAAATTAGATTAGATGTTTATTAGGGTAGTGTGATGATTTAGCACTAAACATCTTACGCTTTAAGGAGTAAAATATAGAATATTTTAAATAGATAAAACAAAATAAAATGGTACTTAATATATAAGATCATTTTTAATTTAGCGTTTTTCTTTCTTTTCATGTTAATCATTTGTCGGACGAATCCCGACATGAAATTAGACTACTTATTATACACAAATTACAACGATTTGTTCAAGGGGTTATGGAATGAAGTTGTGAAATTGAAAGACGGAGAGATTTTGGAGCTGATTACTAAACCCTCCGCAGTGCTGACTGATTTAACAAAATCGAGAAACACCTGGGCTGTGAGATGGCTTCTTGATGAACATCGTGCACTAGTCACGAAAATAAAGGATCCCAAAAGTGGAAAGAACTTACTGCACTTGTTGGTTCAATATCGATGGCCTGATATCTTTCCTCGGGGACATCCTGAGTACAATCTTTTAGAAGAAGCAGTGGATAAAGAAGGTAACAACGTTCTACACATGGCTGGGCACCTTGAATCCTCAGAATTATCCAGTTTAAGAGCATACAATCAAATGGAAAAAGATTTCACATATTTCAAGGTTACTTCATTCATTTTTTTTTATTCTTATTCAATCATTTTTTATTTATAACTCTTTGCGTCTTATGTTTTTATTATTATATATATATAGTATTGTATGACATCAGTTTCAGAAATCTTGACACATACTTTTGATTGATATACAGAGAGTGATAACAAAACTTCCCTATGAATTAAGGATAATGAAAAATAAGAAGGGAAAAAGACCACTTGATGTATTTATTGATCAACACAAGAATTTATCTGAAGAGATTAAAGGTGCAGTCAAAGGAATAGCAGAATCTGGTATGCTTGTGGCCGCACTTGTTGCTACCGTAGCTTTTGCAGCCGCTCTCACTGTTCCAGGTGATAAGACTAATGTCTGGTTCATTATCTTCATCTTAACTAATGCAGTTGCATTATTCGCTTCTTGTGGATCCATACTCTCCTTCTTGTCAAATTACACTTCTTCAAGATTTGCAAAAAGTGAATTTGTCATAGTATTACATCCCAGCTTGACTTTTGGACTTACATTACTAATTATCTCCGTTGCTGTTATGGTTGTAGCTTTTACTGCAGCATTATTTCTGATATTTGATCACACGACCAAGTGGGTTTCTTATGTAGTGACTTCAATGGGAGTTTTTCCATTACTTCTGTTTCTTCTTTTTCACTTTAACTTTTTTGACGATCTTATCTGGGCTAAATACTATCATCCGTTCTTGGCATAATTCACTACTCTAGATTGGATATTTTCGGAATGTCGTGGTATACACATTTTTGGTATTTTTATTTAACATCAACTATACTACGAACAAATAGAAACAGTAACGTCAACGGATATGGAGAATACAAGTGATTGTTTTAGACAGCATTAATTATATTCTTCATTGGAATGGTCAATAATAAAATTTCTTTCTATATACATTCGATGAGTGAGCGTGAACCACTAGTAGTGGACAATAATAATAACAACACTCTACACTTAGTTGCGCATTTGTCATCTCAAAAAAAATTTACCAAAGCAAGCATACAAATGCAAAAAAAATTTGCATGATTCAAGGTCACTTCATTCATTTTCCTTATTTTTATTCACTCCTCTTTATGATATTCATGCATGCTATGCTATCCTATACCTTATTTAAAAAATTTCATTAACAAGACTGTAGTAAAGTGTTTAAAAGTAACTAAGTTTTTAAATAATAATTAGAAGAAGAAAATGTTAAATACAATAAGTATAATAGGTAGATGTAAATTCTTTTTAAGAGTTTTTTTTTAACTAAAATTCACCTTTTTTTTTTAAATTATGAATAACACCACTAAGAATCGCAAGTGCACACATAATATGTTACTTTTCTCTCAATAGTTGATTCAAACCATCGAATACTATTGGTTAGTTTGAAATTTCGCCGTTTGTTTTCTTTAGGATAATAGTTTAACCATTCACATATTAAGGTTAACCATTTAATTTCTCTAGTTGAATACACTTTTTTTCATTTTAGATATAGACTAATACGAACATTAACCTATATTCTTAATCGATACAAAAATAGTATACGAGAGAACCAGATGATGGCTTTTTTCTGAATTAAGATAATGAGAAACCTCATGAGACCAATTGACGTATTTTATGATGAACACGGTTAAAGATCTCACATTGTTTAGTGGTATAGCCAAATTAATGTATATAAGTGGAGGCAAACCTCACCTCATAAGCCGGTTTTATGAAGTTGAGTTAGGCCCAAAACCCACTTCTGTTATGATAGCCTTACTTGTAACCCAAATCATTGTGATGGAACATGACTGGGGCTACGCTCAATTCACCCATGTTTCCTTCCTAAATTAGAGGGTCTTTGGAACCATAACTTTTTTTATCGTTTTTCAGATATGGGGAATGCACTAATATTTTTACATCTTAAAAATAATGGAATAAAACCTTTAAAAATAACAAAAACGAGGTTTTTTTCTTGTTTTTCTTCCTTTCAATAGTGAAACATTATTCCACGATTATTTTTGGTACGTGATTTTCTTAATGACGCAGAATGCAAATCTGGAGTTTGTGAGGGTGATTCATGCAAAGCAACAAGTGTTGGAAGGGTTCATATACTACATAACTTTGGAAGCAAAAGATGGTGAGAGTAAAAATGTGTATGAAGCGACAGTTTGGGAGAGGTCATGGTTGAACTCCACATAGTTGCTGGAATTCAAGCCTTTCACTCTTACTGTTAACCCTCTTTCGGTCTCCGTATAAAAACTTAGCCAGGTACTACTACTTTACTTAACTCTTTCGGATTTCACATATTATTTGGCCTTCAAATATACCTGGTTTTGTTCTCTGTTGGGATTACTAATATTGATTTTTCAGGTGAAAGTTTCAGTATACATTTGAAGACTATTCTATACTTATGGATGGTATAAATAAATGTAGCTGTTGACGATACATAATAGGTAGGGTATACATTTGACGTTGAAGACTATTTTATACTTATATATGTATGGTATAAAAAAATGTACTTGTTAACGCTACATACGGTGTAGATGGTACACACATTTGGCATTTCAACTACAAATAAAGAATTATTACAAAATGTTGATGATTATGTATTTGTGTATGTTTCTAGGTGCGTATGGTGGATACGTTTAGACTGATACTGTAGTAAGTATCTTGTAGTCTTTCTACTTAGACCAAGTTTTCAGTATGCTCAATATGTTAGGAAAGTTATTGATGATAATGAAAGCGACCAAGGTTAGTAGTAGTTTGCTTAAAACTGTCTTGTGAGATTAAACCTTTTTCTGAGTAATTATCTCTATTATATGAACACTGCCATTAGAATGGGAGCTTTTTAAGGTAGAACGTAAAGAGTGTTGTTCTACTTTACGTTAATCTACTCAGACAACAAAATTCCAAAGTGCACTTAACTGGTCCTTGCATGATGCACATCATTGATGAGATAGAAATACGTGTAAAATAATCTCAGTATTCAATCACAACCTTAAAAAAATTATTTAGTGTGGACATTGACAGACCCTCTGCAACAAACCATTGATGACATGCTCTTTAGGTAATCTGTTAATGATCTTTTGTTTTTTTAAATAAAAAGAAAGAAAGGTTTTATAAGGCATACAAACAATGAGTTAAGTAGGTTATAAGTTAAAATACTGATTGATCTAATATTTTTCATCAGGGGTTTACCATCAAACTTAAATAATCAGACAAACATTATGATCCTATCTCTTGCATTGCAATATGATAGAATAGAATATTGTTATCCACCCTTCATTCTCCAACAACAGACTTTGCATCAAATCAAAGCATCTATTTTGGTTAGAAAATGGGAGCTTCAGATGAGGCCAACATTCAGATTACAATATCAGCAGCTGATGAAAGCCATGACCAAACTCCTCCTCCTCCTGTTCCTACTTCACTCGCTGCCCCACCTCCAGATTTAAATAGTAAGTTATGTATTTCACAAGTTGAGATTTTGAGAAAATGATTTATATTATACCAATGATATTTCATAAATGGGTTTAGGAAATTAAATTTTATCTTATCAATAAAGTATGATCAATTTTAATTTAGATATATATTATATATCAGTGCAAAGTCAAGAATTACAGTGATTAACATGAAGTTTGAGATGATTGCAGGCTGTCTAGAGCTGTACACTATGCAACTCGCTGAGTGTTTGTCCAATTATAGTTGGTTCCTCTGCAATTTGCATGGTTTCAATCAGTCCAATTATAATACAAATCAATGAAGTAGGATAATTGTCTGATTATAACCTTAGTTATATATACAACAGCATAAGACAACAGCATAAGACTACATAGTAACAAGTTGAAAAAAAAAAAGTCCTATACAATATAAATATACATGTATATTTCAAAAGAAAATATAAAAAATTACTTTTTATCTTTATCATTTATTTTTTTAATCTAATAGTTTAAAATAATAATGATCTTAATTATTATATAAAAAATAAATTATAAAAATAAATATTTTATTAGATCCGTATAATGAGAGACAGTAACTTCAATGGATATGGACAATGGAAGTGATGCTGTTGTTTTAGGACAGCATAATTTATATTCTTCACTGATATGGTCAACGGTTGAGACTGAGTTTAATAAAACATCTTCTGCTAATAAATGTTAGCTAGTATAGTTGTCAAAGATGCTTATGAAACTACTATAAAAGAGAGTTAGGAAATAATAAAAAATTAAATACGTCAATGCAGAAAGCTTTGATGAACAAGTATAAGAGTAGAAACTTGCCGTCACCTTTCATCAAAAACTGACTTTGCATCAAATCAGAACGGAAAGTTCTTCTATGTTTGCTATTTACATTATCAGCTAATTTTCTATCGTTCATCTCAAAGTTTTCAATTTACCTTTTTTTATTCTATATACTTTTTAACATCTACTGTGACATATATATTAGAAACATTCTCACCACCTTCACTTTGAAATGATTTCACCTTAATATTTCTATTATTTGTTCAAAATTACAAAATTATTATTTCATTTCTATTTGTTTTGTTTAAAATTTTCCTCGTTTCTCTTTTAATTAAACAAGTAAAGTATTGTTATTATATATATATATATATATGAAAACTCTAATGAAATCTTTACTCACCATAGGAATATGTCTAGGGGAGCAACAGCGACATATCACGAGTAGAACCGAGTAAGTCATTCATTCATTTTGACACTGTTGTACTGCATTGCACTCTATTGACCACTTGATATTTTGTTTGAAAAAAAAATGAAAGTTGAAATTACATGACTTAAAAATAGTTTTTTTTATTATACGAACATTAATGGAATTAGAAAATTAAATTTTATTTAAGTAGATATATATTTTCCATGTGAAGAATTACAGTAATTTATCATGAAGTTTGAAATGGTGGGCAGGTTCTCCTGATATGTACCAATATGCACTCTTAGATATGTGATCTCTAGTGCAAAGTTTTTATGAAAATGATTGTACTCATTCAATTGAACTCAAACCACGATACAACTTTTCATGTAATTGGAAGTGCAGTGTTAGAACCTGGACGATCTATTAGATAACATGCACACAATATGTTTTGATAATAATAAATGAAAATAAGTTGTGAATAAATCAAAGGTTAATAGAAAAGCGTTTATAAAATAATTATCTTATAATTGGTAATAACGCTAAATAAAATGTCGTTTATATAACATTCTATAAATATATAAGAACAGTATATCATATAAAGGCTAGTTGGCTTAATATGGAAATCAAATATTTAAATATTATTTAAAAGAATAAAATGAAATATTATATAAAGATTTAAATAAGAAGTTATAGAATCAAATATATCATCTCGTAAATAAAAGAAAATATTTTGTCTGTCATAAAAAAATATATATTCCGTATTTGTATTGTATTTTCTTTTAATATCTATCATCAGATCAAGAATTTCCAAAGAAGTATTATTGAGAGAAAAATCTTACTAATCTGACACATGAAGATATTAGAAGATTATCATCAGAATATCTGAAGAATATTAAAACTGAAAATTGTTCTACAACGGTCATATTTTTTAAAGTCTACAAAAGCAGAAGATGACGAAGGCAAAAGAACCAAGCACAAGACAACAGAAACAACATTTACAATCATATATAAGCCATTAGAAAGTTTAGAAAGAAAGTCTTGAGAAGATTCTGAGTTTAACTGGTGCTACAGTTTGATATCTACATTCCAGGTGATATTGTTTTTGCGCTCATCCTTTGAGGTTGTTCAGAGGATATGTTTTTCATTCCTTGTGTGATTCAAGGAAGGTGTTGTCATTATTTGTGTGATTCAAGGGAGGTGTTTTCATTCCTTGTGTGATTCAAGGGAGGTGTTTTTATTCCTTGTGTGATTCAAGGAAGGTGTTTTCATTCCTTGTGTGACTCAAGGAAGGTGTGACAATCTTTTGTGGGTTTCAAGAAATAGTGAGGCTCAATCTTTAGTTTTTCTATTTTGCATTAGTGGTTGTAAAACTCTGATTAATTAAAGATAGTGAGAGTGGATGAGCATCTCAAGTTGAGGTGATTGGGAACTGAATGTAGGGTTAAGGATTTAACCCGAACTAGTATAAATTTCTGGTGTTATCTTTCTCTTTCCTTTATCTTTTATTTTTCCATTGCGTATTCTATATATTCTGCTTGACTAAATAAATTAAGAGGGATAAAATAAAAGAAAGCGATTAAAGTTTTTCTTGTTATTTTTTTTACATCAATTCACTCCCTCTTGATAGTACTTGGTAACATGCAAGAAGCACTACTTTTATGGAAGGGTTGATTAACCTTACTAAGATCCCAGAAAGCCTTCTAATACCAAATTCAGATGGTATGCTTCCAGTTCATTTTGCTGCTTTATCTGCCAACATGAGAATTCTACAAAAGCTAACCTCAAGATTTGCTAGGCAAATTAGATTACAAGGATATTGAGCAACTGTTTTTTAACCCATTATAGTAGTTTGATAAGTAATTAAAGTGAATGATATAATTAACTTTACTTTTAGCTTAACCTTTTTCTAATTAAAAGTTAATGGGAAATTAATATAAAAAAATGAAAAGCCTAAAATAACTTATTCGAATATTCTATTAGTACATGATTAAGAAATCTTATCAGATTGAAAGGATAATTTTTCAAGTTACTTTGTCATTCCCCAAAGTTATATAAAATTAATTCAGAAGAGACTCAATAATTAATTAATATGTTATTTGAGATACTTGTACATGTTTTTTTAATTGGAGTTTTTATCTTGCCTTGTACCAATGTAGTCCCCCATAGCTATTTAATTTGTACTTTTAACAGATGTGGCAATCAAATTATTTAAAATATATCTAACTGAATTAGCCATTGCAACCAATGAAGACCTTCAAAGTTTGCAAATAAGCTTGTAAAAATTCTGAATGATTTATTTTAGAAAATTGGTACTCCACATAACATTAATTTTTATTAAAAAAATTTCTTTCTTTTTTTTGTTAATCATTTCTTGGACAAATCAATTTGTTTGTTACTATACATAAATTGGAAGACAACAATACAGGAAATGATTATTATCAATAGGTCTGGAATTGCTTCAAGATTTATGGGAACAAGTTCGAAAATTAGAAAAGGAAAAGAGTTTGAGGTTAATTACTCCACCCACAATAATATTATTTGATGCAATAAAATCAGCAAATAAAGCGGCTGTGAAATGGTTTATAGGCACAAGTCTTGGATTATTCATGAGCATAAAGAAGCCGAATGGGTAGAACCTACTGTACTTGCTATTTTTATATCGACAACCTGAACATTTCTTTCTGTATATATTCGATGAGTGAGCATAAATCACTAGCAATGAACAATAAAGATAACAACGCTCTACACTTAGCTACGTCATCTACTACCTCAATTCAAATAATTGAGTAGTTATTAAGCAAGCATAAACAAGTCATCTACTACCTCAATTCAAATAATTGAATAGTTATAAAGCAAGCATAAACAAGCATACAAAGAGAGCGCTCGCATGGTTCGCATGGTTCGAGGTTATACACACCCTACTCTTTATGATATAGATATATGTTATGCCACCTTCATTTGGAACAATAATTTTATTTCAAAAATTTCATAAATTTTTAAAATAAGATTTATTGTTACAAATAATGGATCGCATAATGTATAGGCTCAATAAAAAATGATGGAAAAGAATAAGAAAATGAATAAATTGATCTTGAATAATGTGAGCTCTCTTTTGCATGTTTGCTCTATAACTCATCAATTCTTCTTTAATTCAATTCAAGTGACAGCAAATGCTCCGCTAAATGTAAAACGTTGTTGTCATCATTGTGCTCTCTTATATACAGAGATCAATGTTATAACTTTATCGATATAAAAATAAAAGTACAGTACATTCTATCATTGGGTCCTTGAGTCCTTTATGCTCAGTTGAAGACTCTGTGGTCATAAACCATTTTGCAACCACTATATTTTTTAATTTTATTACATCAAATAATACTAGAGGGTTGAGTAATTAACTCCAAAATATTTTTCCTTTCCAATTTTCGAACTTCATCCCATAAATTTTGAAGCAATTCTACATCCTCTAGTGATGAATCATTTCATGTATAACAACAAGCAAATTCATTGGTCCAAGAAATGATTAAAAAAAAAAAGATTATTAAAAATTGATGTTATATGGATTACCATTTTTTTCTAAAATAAGAAATTTTGAATTTTTACAGGCTTGTAAATTCTAAAGGCCTTCGTGCAGTATATGGGATGTTGTTAGTTGGTCTTCATTTCTTGCAATAACCAATTCAGGTGGATATTTTTTAAATAATTTGATTGTCACATTTGTCAAAAATACAAATTAAGTAGCTATGGAAGACGACATATGTAGAAGGCAAAATAAAATTCTAACTACAAAAACAATGTACAAGTACATCCAACAGCATATTAATTATAGTGATCCAAAAATCCAGCATCCTCTAGGTTAATTCTATATAACTTTGGATAACGGACAAAGTAGCTTGAAAAATTATATCTTCAATCTTATCAAATTTCTTAATCATGATTCATTAATAGATTATTGAATCAAACTCCTTTTTGGCCTTTTCATTTTTCTATATTAATTTTCCATTAATTTTTAATTAGAAAAAGGTTAACTATGATAAAAGTAGAGTTAGTTATATCATTTACTTTAATTACTTATCAAAGCTATTCTAAAATTTAATTTTAAATATAGAAGAAGCAATGGAATATTTTATAAAATCTAATCAATTCTGTATAATCATTATAATATAATATATACCAAAAGACAACTTAGATTAAAATGTGGATAAAAACGGTTGTTTAATTAATTGTAAATGCACTTACCAAATATGTTGCTGTTAACGGTGATAAAGAACAGTAACTCAATATCCTTCTAATTCATTTCGTCTAGCAGATGCGGAGAGGTTAATTGTTGCAGAATTCTACTCTGAGCAGATAAAGTAGCAAAGTAAACTGGAAACCTGCCATTTGAGTTAAGTATTAGAAGGTTTTTTATGTCCTAAGGTTAAGGAAACCTTCCATAAAAGTAATGCTCCCTGCACTTGCAACAACATGAACAGCTGTTTCACCACTTGCAGTCAATAATGGGATGCGTACTTTGTTAGGATCATTTTCCTAAAAGCTTTGCGCAGAGAGCCACATCAAATATTGCATATCCATACAGATCAATAGAACCTGCAACCATTTTAAACTTCATAATTAATCACTCTAATTGTGTGAATATATCTATATAAAGTTATACTTAAAAGTGATTCTACCTTTATGGTTGAAATAAAATTTAATTTTCTAATCCCATTTATGTTGGTATAATATATAAATAATTATTTTCAACCTTATGCAATTTCAACTTTCATTTTTTTTTTTTTCAAATTAAAAGTAAACAAAATCTCAAGTGGTCTTTAGAATGCAGTGCACAATAATGTCAAAATTAATAAATATGACTTACTTGGTTCTTTTACTCGTGATGATGTCAGTGCTGATCCGATAGACATTCGTATGGTGATGAAAGATTTCATTAGTTTTTTCATATATATATATATATATATATATATATATATATATATATATATATATA